>CABEGB010001291.1:1240963-1373604 GCA_901521435.1 Crematogaster levior
TGATCTTTTGTTAAATATTTTATTGATTTTAACAAAGATAATTTTATATCATACATATATTTTTGTATTATGTATTATTCTATGTATTTATAATTCAATTATAATTTAATCATAATTCAATTGCGATTGAAACAACTTGATCTAGCACAAATAGAGATTTATTGAAAACGATAAGACTGATGAATAATTTATGCAACATATTTTATGCTGAATAATTTATGTAACGTATTCTTAGATATTGAAATTAAGTAGAATAAATAATGAAATATAGCCATAAAATTTTGTGAAATTCAATTTATAATTAAGTTTTTCAAATGACGAATAGTTATCATTCGGGAAGTTATAATGATAAGAAATGTTTTATAAAAATATAAAAGGTATTTCCAAGGTAATTATATAAAAGGTATATCATTAGAATATTGTGAACAACACTCCTATTTGTCTCATGTCTTAAAATTTCGTTCAACGTATATAATATATACGTATATCATATATTTTATAATTTTTTTCGTGCAAAATAAAAAAAATCCTCTATACATATCAAAATTTACTTTTAATTAAGTAAGAAACAATAATCTTAAAAAGTAGAACAAAACATCTCGTAGAAAGAATTAAAGAGCTGTATGTGCATATAAATAGAAACAAATAAATTTTTACTTCTCTAAGCATAAATGCTTCCTAAATGAGGTAAAAATTGAGAATTAATAAAATTTTAGTACCAATGAGAGATATTAAACATATATCACATAATATATACGTAATTAAATTAGAAAAGAGAAAAGTTTTAATAAATTTCTCTTTTTTTTCTTTTATGACACTTCGTGTCACAGATTGTATAATTAAAGATTTTAAAAGCGTGATAAATTAGTCGCTCGAAACGTCTTCGCACGTTTATCGGAAGTTAAAGCCAACTATATGAGTGAGCAAGACTCGCCGTTTTGTAAGTCAGCGGAGTAAAATGAGCAAAGCCAATTTTAACTAATTTTTATTTGTTGTTAAAATGTTGCTGAAGAAAAAAATTTGTTGCTCTGTAAATTTCTTTGAAAAATAATTTCTAAAAGAAGATTAAATTAGTAGAATATATATTTAACAAAATTGTAATAATAACAGAGTTAGAAATAGTTACTAGTTTATTGCTCTGGAAATATCCAAGTTTTGAATTTGCTTGCAAAAGTTTAACAATAACGCAAAACTTTGCGTAGAGACTTACAAAAGTAAACTACAAGAAAAAATTTGTTACTCGTTTAAATTCGAAACTTGGATTTTTCGAGAGAGAGAGAAACAAATTCAAACAACATCCCCCGTACCAGATTTTATTTATACATCACATCTTATTATTCCGCCAACTTAATCTTCCTTTAGCGGAATTTAATTTTTTCTAAAGCAACTTACAGTGACAAATTTTTTCTTTGATAACTTTTTAACAACAAATAAAAATATTAATTAGAATTGGTACTGCTCGTTTCGTTAACTTGCAAGACTCGAACTCCATTGCGGATTTTCCCTTTCCCTCCTCGAGGTCTTGCGTTTCTCACGTTTGGCCAACACGGAGATGCGGTCCGCGCGTTACGACACGTCACACGTGATACGAGAATCGCGTTAACACCGTTCGCTAACGATCGAGGCTGAAGGAGTGTTGGACCGCATGGCTAGATCATGACGTGCCAAAGGTTCGCGGGTAAGCCTTTATCGCAAAGAGACGCGCGCAAATCCTCCTCTCGTCATCGGCGGCGCCGGAGGCTGTGCACGTTGTCTCGTTTACGCGCGAGTAAACATACCCGCGATAATTGCCCCGGCGCAAAAGCGGCGACGTACACGCGTGACCAACCGACTGCGAATCGACTGTTTTATCGTAAGACTCTCTGTATTTACGATGATAAAAAGTATACGTTCTACTTCGGCGCATCCGGCGTCTTCTGCCTCTTTCGTTGCATTATGCTCAGATAAAGTGCCGACTAAAATTAGACTCGACGATGACAATTATGATGGGCAAGCAGAGTAAATGTAACAAGCTTCTTTCCATCCCCGTACAAAGAAAAAAAAAACAAGGATATAATCCACTAAGAAGAAATAAATCTTGAGAGTGAATGGATCAGCTCATCGTTAAAAATATCACATGTTGGATCGCAACTTTCCGGGAGTCCTGAGCGAGCTTGAAGAGGGCTGATTATCTCTCGTAAGGGCCACCGTTCACCGCTCCTCTTCGCGCTGGCCCAATCTGCCGGGATGCACAATGGAAGCGCAACGCCGCGCCGTTGCGATTCCGAGCGATACGCGCGCGGCCAGTTACGACTCGGTCACACCGCACGAATACCAAGGACGTGCGTTAGCCGCAGCACTGCCCCACATTTTAACCGGCCGATGCACATCCGACCCTCTCTCGCAACGCTTAACAAGTCGGCCCGTCCGAAGGAGCGCACAGAGGCGCGCAGCTTCAATCGCGACCCGTTGCTCATCGTTCACGCATCGCCCCGAGGGTCGGTTGCGTGCCGCACTTTTTCGAGATTAAAGCCGAGCTCGAATTCGCCAACACGCGTGTACGCTTTAAAGCTGCGCCTTCGAAAATCCGTTTCACATTTCATCTCGAGGGTCGTTCTTCCTCCCGATGTATTTACGAAACGAGCACAGCGAAAGGATTTTGTCTCTTTGATGGAAGTTTAAACGAAGGAAAGTTCTAAGAGGTTAAGAAGGTCTAAGAAGGTTTAAAAGAAAAATCGGAGAACGAGAGAGCTCGAATTCGAACGTTTAATGTATCACGATTTAACTCTTAGCTGGCACACTTCTTCAGAATTTCATAGCTGGCACACTGGACCGTTTCAGACCCCAGGCATAAAAACTTGCTGCGAAAAGCTGATGTTTTTTCTACTTGAAAAAATGCTCAGATATTCTTTGATACTTGTTTTAACATGTGCTATAGATTATTTTGATCAAATTTAATAGCGACTACAAAAAAAAAATTTTTTTTTTAAGATAAGAGAACGAAAAAATGACTATATATATTTTCACTATTTAAAAAATTCAAAACTCTTCCATTTTTTTATATTAAAAGCTAAAAAATTAACTGGACACTCTTGATACAACACTTTCAGAAAAAGCCTGACTTTTGATACCCCACGGTGCCAGTAAAGAGTTAAGCAAGCATTTAACAAAGTAAGAGCAAAGATATGTTCAATGTTGCGAATCTAAAGATATTTAAATACAAAATTTTTCATTTAAATTTTTAAAAGCATTTATCAAGATTATTATTAAGATTTTTATAGCTTTCTCGCAACATTTGTTTGTGTAAGGCTGTAGTTTCATAAAATTACAGCAGACATTAAAAGCAATAATTCTAATAATGATCTTGTAGATTGGTTTTCGTCGAGATATTGAACAAAAATAAAGGTAAGTCATGACGATGACGGCGCACTTCGAAACGCTTTATGATGCTTGCTATCTTTTATAGCCGTCGTGTTCGAGCTGTACGGTAACAGAAATACAGCTCGGCGAATCCTGCATCCGTTTAAGGGCGCCGTAAATAATTCCCATCGTCTGAATTCACTATGATTTATGGATAATTCGGTTCTCTCACATCGGCACGCCGGCATGTGCCCGATTCGCTCCACCGCAAATATAGAAGGGGACCCGGAGGCAGTTCGATATTTATCGTTAATCCAAAGAATCGGCAGTGCTCTGCCTTCACAATTCAACACTTTTATCTCTCGTATTGATGGTGCATTTCTTTAATACTTTTTATCGGGTCAGATTAGATTCAGTCACTTTTCGGGCGTTCGACAATAGCGTCAATATCGGAACGTGCTGTACTAACAGTAAATATTGATCGTTCGCGGGTTTCTCGAGAAGTGGACACGCGCGTCCCGATAATCAACAAGGTAAATGCTCTTTCTGTGCGCTGCGGAGAAAACTTGGAAAAATACCTCTGTTGTTATCGTGAGAATAGAATTTTCTCGTTTTAAAGCCGTTTTCATTTCTTTATCTAAATGAATGACGCGGCAATCAAATTCGTGTGTACGTCTAGAAGTTGCATTTGACAGGAATAGATAATGCGTTGCAGATTGAGGCGCGCTCTTATCTGTTCTATTGCAAGTGCGTCGAAAGCCTTTGATACAGGCCGATAAAGACGCAGGAGAAACTCAACGGCGGGTGTGTTGGGCAACTTTCTAGAAAACGTACGGTGCGAGCGAACGACGAAAATGTTTCACGATCGTTAAATATCGTAATGCGCGGCATAAATTAAACTAAATCGTGGCTCAGAGGAATGTACACTGTTTTAACGAGCCAAAGATCCGAGTTCAAATCCGACCAAATCGTCGGTTTTTATTCGATCGCCACTTCTCGGAAGGCAACGGCAAACCACCGAGAGTAATATCTTGCCAAAAATCGTTTGTCAAAAATTACCACAAGAACACCGGCAACTCAAACCTCAACTGTGGATGTTTCGCATGTAAATCTGCAAGCGACCACCATAGCTGGGAAACTCAGACAACGTATGGTTTGGGGTAATAACATGAGCTGATATGTCATGCGTTGTTACTATAGAGCAAACGAACAAACCTCCTACTTACTTGGTACCCACCCGTAAACAGGAGTATAAAACCAGTGAATCCTGAGGCGACACACAAACGATAAGATAAGAAAGATAATAATGAATTTGTTGAAAGATTGCTGATCAATTGCTGATCTATGTGCTGATCTATCGATGTATTCATTATTATCTTTCAACAAATTCATGATTATCTGTGTTATCTTATCGTTTGTGTGTCGCCTCAGGATTCCCTGGTTTTATACTCCTGTTTACGGGTGGGTATCAAGTAAGTAGGAGGTTTGTTCTTTTAACAAATTCATTATTATCTTTCAACAAATTCATTATTACTTCTTCTTAGTCCTTCACCCTACGTGAGGGCGTGGTGACGAAAATTACTTGCAAAACTATAAATTACATTTGGAATTCATTACGTAATATGGCAGCCCGGTCGACACGACGATACTTTGAGTGATCGCTGACCGAATAAAGATTGAAATATTTCTCAGATTGTATCCGAGAAATATTTCAACTCCGATTTGTATATTTAAGAATCATCTCCTTTTTTTATCGATGAATATGTTATGAAATAATCTATCGGTAATGTCTCGTGCAAATTTTATAATTATTACGAAACAGGAGAAGAATTATTAATCGTCTAACGAAATTCTGCTCTGGTTTTATTACAATTATGACAAGATTATTGTTAGGTATTCAATGAGAACACGTATTCTTTATAGTAGCAACTAAAGAATATATATATATATATATATATATATATATATATATATATCTGTATATTTAGTAAACTAAGAATACAATAACACAAAAGTAAAATCAGTACGACAGTTAACGAAAGAAGGGCCGTAACGAATCTTAACGCCACGTAACAAAAACAAAAATTTATCGATACAATGCTGCTACACCTAATCTTCCTAAATCAACGCGCCACATTTGAAATTCATTTCTACTCAACAATTATAAGTAAATTATTCCTGCAAAATTACGTTTAATAATAACGTTTAATAATCTGTGTTTTGTGCGCGCCTCATCAGAAACGATAATAAAAGAAATGTTTAATGAGTCGTAAAAGAAATATTCTGCCATTGCATTTCTACCGCTGCTGTCTGCGATTTGTTACATGAACGACAGGTGTACAGCGTTGGTTCAATGATTTCGTCGAATCATCATTATACCGTTCGTAATTATCATCGCGTTGCGTAAAAATGTATTATTCAATATTGTTCCAATTCGGCAGATTCGCGAAACAATGCGTTACACAACACATGCTCATAAATACAAACGAGCGCTCAGAAAAATTGATGCGATGTATGATACACATGATTCTTTCTCATGCAAACTGTCGGGGCGCAAAACGTCACGCGATGGGACTTGTTCTTATTTAAGCAAATCTCCGAAAACGTTTTACGAAAGAATGTTTAACCCGTATTGTGCTTTGATCGCTATCGACTAACAATATTCCGCGATGGAAGTAAACATTGGGACAAATAACGTATTGTGGACAGACATACGCTTCAAAATGTATGAAAAAAGTTATTTTAGATCGTCATGATAAGAATTTATCAAAAAAGAAATATTAAAAAGCTATGAAAAACGATAGCTTGCTTAAATTTTTCTTAATTCCGACATTTTCAAGAGATTTGATATATCTATACTAACATATAAAGAGAAAGCCTGTTTTTTTGTTACCACATAACTCAAAAACTATTGAACTGATTTCCTCCAAATTTTGACACTATATTCTCATGTACACTAGAACGGACATAGGCTATATAGCATGTCTAAAAATTTTTTCATTATCAAGAAATTGATGTTTTCATTTTTTATCATTTACGACTGTATTAACCCATGTAGTCACCGCTAGGCGACGCGCGGTTTCATCCCGCAAGCAGATTATATAAGGAGCACTGTCTCCGGTTTCTGTATTTGCAGATTTATTCGGTTCTACTCGATTGTCACTATGTCTTGAGTACGATCAAATTTATCGAGATCTACTGCCCGTGTTAAAAAATATCACTTCCAATACGTATGATTCGGTCACACTATTATCTCGGGCGAAGCCGAAACGGGGAACGCTCGTATAAAATTAGGAGTATCGTATAAAATTAATCGAAACTCTATCAATACTGGATAATAATAAGAAAAAACCTCTAACGAGAAAGATCTGAAAAAAAAAAGAATTTTGGATTGGCCAAGAGGCGAAGTGTAAGAGATTATTAAAATGTGGATTACCGCGGTTCATATGTGAACCGTGTGAACGTTGGTCGCCGATGTGCGTTCTATCTCGCGCGTGTATTTATGCATGCGATCACGAAGAAGACGGTAGGTAGGTATGCGTGCCCCGTCCATTGGAAGCCAGATAAATAGATAGCGCTGTAGGAGAGATCGTATCTCGGAGTTCAGAGACCCCGTTGGACTTCTTGCGCCACTGGTCCATATAATACATTTACAAGGTGATAAGCTGGCATGCGGACGACACGTTTCGCGTTATATCACCCGCCAATGATCGCAGTATAATACGAGGCGACGGCACGTTCTCTGTCGCCAGTCGGCCGACCGGCCGAATGAATGGAGATAGCGCGAATGCGCGTAGATTTTCGAGCACACAGGTGCCTTCTATCGTTCGCAAGATATCATCCGCGGTGTAAACCTCAACTTTATTTTCTCTCCGTTTCTATCGGGAGATGGAAGGCATCTCGAGGCGAGATAATCCAACTCGATGGTAAACCAGCTTGAGAGCTTGACGAGCGGTTAATTCCAGCGGGACAGAGAAAGGATTGCAAAACATTCATTTGCATGTTCTATTAATTTCCTCGCTGTAGCTTCACTTCGCTACTGCGTTTAAGGAGAACTCACGATTGTAAATATCCTACTGACTACGATGACATGCTACATGCGTGTAATGTCAAATAATACATCTGTTGCTTTATCAAGTTATCACGTTTTAAAACCAATTTCCTTATTTTTCTCATTTTTATAAAATTGAAAATATTGTGTTTTTCTAGAAAAATTGACCAAGATGACAATTGACTGATTGAATATAGCGTTGATGCTATATTCAATTCTAGTGCTGGCTATTAAACTTCAGTGAGTGTTTGACAAATTCGCAAGGTTCGAGAGAGAAAGAAAAACAGAGAAAGAGAAAGGAAGAGAGAGATTTCCGGAGTAGGCATTGTGCACCGTGTCGCGTGCATCGTAGTCGAATGATAGGGGATCAATCGTTGCGTATTCTATTGAAATGTATGTGCTGATCGTAGCGCGAAGAATGGACGTCGTTCATTGGAGGCAATGAACACTGCCTTTGATTACGAAAACATTTCCAGGTCACTCGTGTGACTCTTATCCGTTCCTCTTGTCCTTCTCGTACATTCTTTTTTCCGCATGCATTCACGAGGTCTGATAAATGTCCAAGCTTTTTCGGCCAACGATTTTTTAGTATAATATTTAGGATAAGCGATCATTACAATAGAAATAGAAGTCAGCAGAACCTTCAAGCGATTTGCATTATAGAACTTGTTTCACTTAAATTTAAATGAAAACTTTAGCATTATTAATCCACTCGACATTAGAAAGATAAATCAAATTACAAAACACAATGTGACCTCCTCTTTTATTCAATCTTCTATCAAAGTTTTCTCTATCAACTTTTAATCTAATTATAGAATTGTAGAAAATAAATAAAACATGAAGCAAATAAAATCGATAATTCTAACCATTTGTTTGATTTAAGGTAAACCTCAAAATTAGAAAAATTCGTATTTGTGTATCGAATATTTTAAAAAATTAAATTAAAAAATAAAAATGTAAAAGGAAAGTGGATAAAACGATAATCACGTTTAAACCCATTTAAAGCGATTTATATTATTATATTACTCATGACAGAAAAAAATGCTTGTCATCCGGCAGATTGAAATATGTTACACGTTATTTAAACAAAACGTGTCAATTAACAACCGCGAGACAACAATTATCGAAATTTGTCGAGACACAAAATTTGTCGAAAATAGTCTACATAAATAAAATTGAAAACACAATTATTAATATATCTAATGAAAAAACATTTTGTCTTTCGTCGAGCGAAATGATAAAATTCGCATACAAATACACGTACGTACAAAGGAAATTAAAATGTTCTTCTGAAAAACCGATCGATTCTCGGACGTTTCTACGACCAAGACGCCAAGATTCAATAACCGCCAACAAATTCACTGCTCTCGAATAAGTTTCGCATTGTGGACCTGCACGATCAGCCGCGCGGTATTCCTGCGATACGGTGCACGTGTATTGTATTGTATCCACACCGGCGGCGCACACATACACATACACACACACGCGCGCATTCACGAATGAACTCGGGAGGGACTGTGTGTGCGTGCGTGCAATTTAATCGGGGAGATCAGGTAGATCAGCTGGCGGAGGCAGGGAGTCTGGGGTGGATGTTAGGTTGGTCGGTCGCGTTGCTGCGGGTATCGACCCCGGGTTCACCGACCTTTCTCAGCCACCATCGCCGGCGACCCGCCGCCCTCTTCCGATCCTTCCACCATCCCTTCGACCGGGAGGTCGATCCTCCTCCCTCCGTCGGTCGCCTCTATCCGACGCGAACCCTCCCTACCGTGTGCCTTTGCTCCCTCTTCTCTGTCTCTATCTCCGTTTCTCCCTTTACCTCTCGTACCCTTCGCCTCGTTCCCTTTCTCTTTCCTTTCTCTCTGCTACCCCGCGTTAGCAGCAGCAGCAGCAGCAACAGCAGCAGCTCTCAACGCCACCAGCTGTCCTCAACCCCGCCCGCAACCCCAAATTGCTCGCGCGTGTCAAATCGCGGTGCATCACGGGTCACTTTGCAGGTTGCAGATCGATTCGCGGCGACGGAATCCGATTGTTTCGGCCGTCGTTGAGCTGTGTAATCTTTAAACCGGAAGCTCGGTCGAATTTTCAAAATGATTTAATTGTTAAATGGAACACAATTAATTAGTGTATTAAAGACTGCATGAGAAAATCGTCCTTTTTATTTCTATACCGAATTGTCATGTAGTCTGGTATCGTCGGCAATAAATTATTTAGCGAGCAAAGTTAAAGGGAAGATAATTGATTCTCCCTCTTGATTGCTAAAAATGATAATTAACCAGAAGTACCCATCTAGACATTTATAAAAACCTGGATCTCTCGTTTGTTCATACAAAGAAAGTTACATTTGAGCAAGAAATAGACTTGCCGTTAGCAGACATTTTTCCTATTTCACGACTTGTAAGTTAGGAACAGATAAATTATAACTAAATGAATAGTTTATAGCTATAATTCGTGCTCTCGACTATCGCTAAATCATATTAAATGATCTCCCTATTGAACACATCACACTCAAGATTCCAGCTAACTTAGTGACCTAATGAATTCGCGCCGGATGCCGGAGGTTCAACGTTTACCATCTCTGAAGTGTCGAACGCTCTTTGCGACGCCCCGAGCGCGGGTATCACGACGGGAAATGCAATCACTGAGGGAAGCACTCGATCTCGAATGTGTGCGCGGCGTCCATTATCCCCCGAGCCGGGTGCTATATCGAGATGCAATCGAGCGCATTGATTCACCCGGTGCAGACGCACCGAACGAGCCGCTCCAACTCCGGCTCGTGTCAATCGAATAGCGCACGTTCGATACGCTCAGTCCGCAATTACCGTCCGATCGTGTTTACCGGCGTCATAATTGAAAATCGAGCCGTACGATCGTCGTACTAGACAAAAAGATGGAATCTTATTGGCCATTTAATTTCATTCGCAATCGATTATTCGTGTCGCGTCGAGATTTCCTCTCCGCGGCTTTTCTACACGGAAACTACTCTGGTAAAAATAATAAATACAGTTTTCGATTAGTTATTAGGTAGTTAAGCTGACTTCTTTCTAGTAATTGAACAGCAAATCTGTTCAACATACCAATGTAACGCTTTTCGTGCAATTACTGCATAGAAAAAGTGTATAAGATCTGAATTCAGTTATGTCACAAAAGAACAATAAACAGAAAAATACTGTACTTATCACTATGTACATAAGGTGTTCTACATGACACTATCCATTTTTTTATCTATTTTTTATTTCATTAAAATCTTCATTAAAATCAAAGTTATTTTCATTTAAATTCTCATTTTTTTTACAACCTTTATGTGAATCATCAAAGTTACTACCTTTCACCATCATATAATCTGATCAAAATAATCTGAATTCTAATAAAATTGGTATATATTAATAAAAAATAAAATAAGTATAACAAATATAAAATTATTTAGTACTTTGTATCTCTCATTTGTGTGTGTTTCTTGTTCATTTGTCATCACTTGTAATCTTTGACAATTGTCACTTCTAACCTCTCTTGAAATTTTTATAATAGAATTACTAAGTTGTTTTAATTCTATAAGTTTTCTTTTTTTTGCTCTATATTTTTGTACACGTTCATACATTTTTATTTGATTTTAGATAATTTATTTTTATACACACACACACATATAAAACACACACACACACATTTAAAAAAATATATAAAATATATTTTATCTGAGATAAAATACGCACAAATAACTCATGTATATGTAAGCATAACTGACCAACTGATTAAAAACTGATCAAAAACTTTTTAGCAAACTTGTAGAAAAATTTAACTCACGTTGTACAGTAAAACTACTCTTAACTAATTTCTGTACAGTTGCTATGCAGCATTTTTGTAATATAAAAAAAGTCAGTATTACTAGATAGTAACGGGCCCAGTGCTCAGTTTCATGTTCAAACTGCATGAATTTCTACCAGAGGCTTCGTCGACGATATTACCATTATTTCACGCTCCACCATTTCAATACTCGTAAACATTACCGCCATCGCAGGAGTTAATCTTTTTTGAGTGGTCTTCTCCAGCGCGCATTTTAAGTGTCGTTTCGCTCGCATGATGATATGGATTGCTTTCCCTTCTCTTTTAGAACCACTCGTTCTTACATTGTTCACGAAACGATCGTGTTTGAGCCTTAATGGCCTAGTCTGGAAAGCTTGCGCGATACGCAAAAGTGGATTTGTTGCGGGAGAGGGCAATAGCATGCCCTTTTCATTTATTGAGTTTGCACCTTTTAAGGTAGAGCGTGCAATGAAGTTTTACAACTCGCACGTACAGTCAGGGAAACGAGCGAAAATGCTGTGCGCACGTGCCGAAAGATGCGACAGGCAAAACGTCATAATCATAACTGAATGTTATCGTAACTGGAATGAATCATAACTGGAAATTGCATTGTTTTTCGTTCCAGACCAATTTTAACTTGATAATGTCAAATTAACGTTATGATTTTGCTATCGTGGATAATTATTCACAATAAAATGTATTCAATCAAAAGCGAATTGATGCATTAATGCATTTTGCACATACGATACATTTTGCATATCTTGATAAATAAATTCATATTTGTTGTCTAATAAAATCTACGCGTTCAAAATTAAAAGTTACTTGCGTGAGCAAAATACAAAATTAATGACATACAATTAATTACAATAGCAAATGTGAAATGCAAAGTGATCAAAAGGCCCTTTTTCTAAATGTATAGCTATAATATTTAATAATTTGTCGCGAGAATACGATACTATGGAAATATTAAAACTAAGTCCTAAAAGTCCTACAAGTGAATTAATAAAATCTTGTTGAAGAAATGGACCGATTAGGGCTGATGTGTATAAATATATGTAATTTGTACTCGCGTAAATTAGTCGTCTTATCGTAATGTCCAGAAGGCGCTCATTCTCGCCTTAATGATAGCAGCGCTAATACTTTTTTCACGACGAGGTAAGAATTCCCGGAGGAAAATTAAGCTGAAAGCGCAAGCAGCGTTGCGCCATTAATTTTCCTGACATCGTGGAAATTATTAACCCGAAGCGCTTATTTTCCACTCTTGTCCATCGACGTACATGCTTGCTGCTGCACCGTTTAGCATGTAAATATATGTAAATATAAAACGCGCGCGCATACGTTTTAAAGAAGAACTGGGTTGCCGTGTGCACATACTTGTATATACATATTTTCTCACCGTTACGTAATTTTGCTCATTACACCACAATTGAGTGAAACGTGAGCTACGTTGAGATGCCAACGTTCTTAAATACCTAACACGTAAGTGAGAGACGAACACTTAGCACGGGCGTGTTCGATATTTACCGAAAAACAGAAACAATCAGACACGTGAAGTTTAAATTCAATGTATAATTCATTGAAGATGAAACTGCTTGATGATATTATTTTTTCACGATTGAGCCACGTTCTTTTTTATACTTTCAATCATCGAACGGATCGTTTTAATTCGAGTATCATTGGTGTATTTAATATCCGACATGCTCATCCAATTTTGACGAATCCGAGTCAACGTCGCTCATATTAGGTGGATTAAGTCGCGTTCAACAAAAATGCGAAATTCAGACGAGCATACATTCATGTATTCCTCATGTTAATTTCAGAGAAACTTCAGAGAACATCTTGGACGCGCTTTTGTCAGGAGGCGGGCGACCTATCGACAGAAGTAACGGACATCCACGAGCGCGTTTTTAGGGCGCGCGTGAGAACCGACGCCCAAAAAACGATTCACGGTCCCCTAATAACACGTCCGCGACCGCGCGGCATTACCGGCAAATACGGTAATTTACCGAAAGTAGCCTTACCGGATGGCCACAACAATGCGGTTAGCCGAGCAAAAAGTCGGCCGTTCGCTCGACGCCGCCGAAACGATCTCCACCTCGCCGATTGAACAGCGGGCCTCGCCGCAGCCGGCAGTCAATCCGACGTTGCAGCGTGCTTTTGGTGAGCAATATTTAACGACCGCACCCCGAAATTTATTCTCTTCTTCGCTATGGCTCCGCCGTATTATTTAAAAAGTACGACGACGTGCGTACACCACGATATTCCCCGTGTTATTATTCTCGAGAGGGTTACATCGGGAGAATTCACGGCGCAGTCGTTACGCCAACCACGGTTAAACTGCGGCCAGCGGCCATCGAGACGATGGATCATCCCTTTAAAATTCATTATGTCGCTCTGCCAAATAATTACGGGATTGATGTATTTCGTAATTGACGATATGGACACGGTTCGCGCTTCTAAATCCATCCTGGAGTATGTTTTTGAATTGCCTCACGAAACGTTCATCAGAGATTAGATACTTCTACGTGTTTCGTGGATTTATTATAGTAAAATTGAATTTCAATCGCGTACAAAGTTATTTATTGCAAAACAAAGTTATTTATTAAGTTATATCTTTTTATTGTAATTTTATGTGTGATGCATTTCTACTATTTCGGAAATTAAAAAGAATTTATAATGTTATTTAACTCAAATGTAATGTCGTTTATTTATTCGGAGTATACTCCAGACGAGATCATAACCATTATACGAGATTTTTAACATTTCCTTCCCACTTATGCGTATGGGTATCGCATGAATCTCTTTAAGAGCATTTCAACGATCGCAAAGGGTGCACGTTTCCGCGAAACTCGAGAAAACTGGGCAATAAGCGTAAGCAGTTAGGCCGCCGGCCTGAAAATTTGATTTGAGCGCGCAACCCCTCGACGCGTGCTGGCGAGAGTAGATAAGGGAAAACGACTGCGGTGTACGCGCGAATAGAGAGACGGGGGGGGCCTCCGAGACTCTCGGACAGAACGCGCGCCTCGCCTCGGAAGCGTGTGTGCTATAGACGGCGGGACGCTATCCGGTCGATACAGGCAACCAGACTAGGAAGTAAACCCGGGCATCAACCTCTCTGCCTACCACCCATCACCCTACTCCGCCACAACCTCGACGGCGGCGGCGGCGGCGGCGGACGGAGAGAGGAACCCCCCTCGATCTCTCTCGAATTCGCTCATCGGCGAACGGGTGCAACGACCTCGTCGACGTCGTCGTCGCCCTCGCCGTCGAGAGAAATTTGGACCCGGAACACAGTTCTCGCGGAAACTGCTCGTGTTAGCTATCGCAAGTGCTATCGACGGCGACGGTCGAACGGGGAACCGCGTTTTTATGTATACGAGACTGACTCGTCGTGAAACTTCGAGAAGGTTCATTTCTGTTGATAAGCAGGGTGTGAATAGCGTTGGTAGACTCGTGCGTAGAATTGCTTTTGATCGCGAAAAAAGTCTTTCTATTAATGATAAGTAAGAAAGTCAAATCTAAAATGGTATACATAGATATTTGACTCATGTAAAAGAATTTGTGGATAAAATCTGGATCCTCTCGAAGGAGAAGAAGACACTTGATTTTTGTAAGGAAAGAATTAATTATAATTGTAAATTTGAACATTTTAAAATTTGTGAACGGAGATGTCAGATAAGACTGTAATAAGAAAAGTTTGCTTTAATATTTTATAAAATTTAATATTTTATGAAATTTTTACAATTTTTTAGCAGTAAGATGGTCACGTGCCATTAACCGCTGCTTCCCTTGCAAATTTAATTCGGTCAAATTTATTAAAAGACACTACAACTTCGATATGTCGATACTTTTTCGATTTTCTCTCATTTGCGTCCTTATGCTTCCTGAAGGAATATAAATATCACATATACGTATATATATACTGTACATATACGATATGTATTATCGGCGCACTCGGTATATCCCAGGTCATTGAGATCGAACTTCGATCGAGACTACCAGACGGCGGCAATGAGTTACTGATCTTAAAGAATGCATTGTGCATTTGATTTATGCATAACCGATTTTGCGCGCGACGTAAATTTTAATGCGTCGCGTAAATTTTAATGTGCTTCGTGATTCCAAAGAGAGGATCTGTGCCAAGGTAGTCGAAACCTAACCTAACACCACCCAACTCGCATTTATCCGATTCTCTGAATCGCTTCCCATTAATCCTTCCAAGACAGGTGCATTTCGAATTTTTAATTTACCCTTTAAAAGAAATTCTTTTCGGATTTTTATTTTTATACTATTTGAACAATTTTATATAATGGAGATTGATACGTTCAACGCAAACAAGATAATAAAAAAATAATAAATATTAATATCTCAATCCATCCACTTAATATTCATTCTACATTATTAATTCAAAGTGTAGCTGTTTATAAATATAGGATAATTATAAGATAATTGGAAATGCTAAAAATAGATGTATTCATGTACATTAATTCTTTTTCTCTTATAATCGATAATACGTCTTCAAGGAGAGTACCTATTAGATGTACTCATTCGCCTCGGTACTTGGAACATCAAAGTTCTTCACGTTATAACGGTCTCGGCTGTTATTATTTCTGCATACGCATTTTATTGGAAATTAGAGTAAATGAGTAAATTGATACGTCATGTTCTCAACTAGTAATTCAGCCCATTTATGCGTTACTACGCTGTAATTATCAGGAGATGGCGAATAATTGCAGGGATGAAATAATGGATTTCCCGATGCATTCGCGCAACATCAGCTTATCAAACGACGCTCAGCTCTCGTTAAAGCTGAATGCAAGATATTAAATTCTCCGACGTTTCGAAGGAATCATGAACAAATACGAAAGTTGTGACTTTAATACGCTGTGCAAACTCATAATCAAACGTTGCCCTAAAAACATGAATTAACTGAAAATTATGCTTATTTATCACACGCTAACATATTCGAATTTACAGCATACAATAATCTTATCCTAGATGTAGGGAGAGAGAAAGAAAGACCGAGAAAGAGAAAGAGAGATCCTCGTAAGACTTAAATTATCTCTGTATTTACATATTTATAAGATTATACGAATCGTAATATGTAGAAATCGTTAACGTAGTCATAACAAGCGCGCATTTGTAAGAAGAATGTTTACCATAGCGAGGCTCGGGTGATCGCAGAGTGGAAATGCAAAACGATGTAAAACGAAAAACATTCTTCATAACGTTCGTACTGTCTATTTATACTTTCTTCTGTAATATACTTTACTCACTTCCAGTAGCGTTGCTCGTCTCATTTCATGTCTTTGAAACTAGTAGTGTTCTTTTAATTCATTAAATTATCAAGGGTATAATTTCAGGGAAAAATATTTCAAGAAAGTCGGATCGCCAATTAATTTTTATATCACGTATATTTTAATAAATTTCCGCTTAATACGCCTTTAATAAATCTCGCGGGTTTCGATAGTTGCGATCGTTGCGACGTGATGGTGGAAGCTGCGCGGCGCGACACAAAGTCAATTGTAATAGGCCGCACGTGCATCGGGTAAAACAAATGTCGCGCGACCGTGTGTTGCGTTTCAATCCACTTTCTAGTCGGATAACGGACTCTTTCGTTAGCGCCGTTAATAACCCGCCGATCGAGGATATCGGAGATTCGTGGTAGAGATAAAGTCCCTCGTCAGGGACCTCGTTTCGGGTAAATATTTATGCAAAATATTTATGCAAAATTTTCAACAACGCACACGTTTTTCTTCATCTACAAATATCCTAAAAAAACGCGATTGAATTTCTTAGACATATAAGCGGATAATGTATTTTGATAAATGTATATATCGAGAAAATCGAATATCAGCTATCGGAGCAATTTGAAAAGTATATTGTCTCTATTTTTAAGATTTGCACAACTATTCTTATGCAAATGACTAAAGCGGTTTACGATACAAGTGCATTTTAATATAATAAAAGCGTAATACTGATAGTGTGTTATTTCAGTTGTTCAACTTACTTTCATCATTAATCTCAAGCACTTAGCACGTATCTGGATCACGCTAACAGCCACTTCTAAAAATTGCAAAATCGATTCGCACATCATAAACGCTGGTCTCGGATAAACGGAGTAGTATGAATGTTTCTTTGCTACAATTCGTTTCTAACCAAATTGATATCAATTCTACAAAACAATTCTGCAAAACGTCAGATAAATATAAACAAAACATAAACAAATAAAATACATATATTTCATATGTTTTGCACAAAAATATGTATAATAGTTGAAGTGTAAACCGTAAATCAATATATCACAATGAATGTAACATCTTGTTTATTCGGAATTATTATGTATTTGATTTTTATGATATTAGATTGAGAAAGAGAGAGAGAGCTGTAAACATAATTATTTCTTCTGCATAAAAGTTGCAATTTTCGAATTTTTCCGAATATAAACCGAAAAATTTGGGATTGGACAACATACAAACATTCGGGTTCTTCCGTATCACCGTTATAATCTCATGAAAATTTTATTACCTCTCTGATGTAGATATATAACGCACCGTAAGACGATACCGAGCTCGTTGACTCGGCGACATATTGCAGAACGAAAGTTCCTGCTTTACATGAAAATTATGTTCGCGATCTGATGCAAGAGGCAAAAGCCGACACGCTACATCGGAGGGAAACGTTGCAGTATCTGACTTAGTTTCACCTCCGTGCACGGAGATGCCAATAAAATTCTGTCGCGGTCTTTGGCTACATCGGAAAAGTAGGACATGGATCTCGCCCGGCAAGTAGAGACGTAGAGACATTTGCATCTTTGAATAACCATAAGTCATATTCATATCACGATGGTCATCATCGCGCACTTATGAACCGCGTAATACCCAATGACTGTCCCATTCCCAACAGTATCGACTCATTTAAGTATGCCATCCAGTTTTTCATAGCGAGACCGCTTTTTTCCCATGCACGTTATTAGACATGTGAGAAAAATATGCGTTCTGCATTTTAATAAAGGTAGACTCCTTCGCCGATTGTATATAAAAATCAGATGGGAAGTTCGATCGAATTGTCGTTCGATTCCAAAGGTACGCTCAAGTATTGGATTGAATTGCGATTCGTCTATCGATTCGATCCTGTCCTTCGTTGTCGCGCGCCCGTAAAAGAGCGTGACATAAAGAGGCGCGACACACGGCCGATGTCATCGTGTGGGTGTAGACGATACTATCTCTAAGTCCGTCGCGAGGGCATTGCACCGTGCGTGCATACGCACGACGGAGGAGGACTTGCATCGCTTAGTTCGCTCCTTAAGGCTCCTTAGTCTTCCTCGGTATGCTGACACCGTACGCGCCGTCTTCGCCGTCGCTATCGTCGTCGTCGTCGTCGTCGTCAACGTCGTCGTTAAATTGACATGCTCGCACCTGCGATTCTCCTCCGCGACTCATTTTCAGGTGGCACCGTGCCACATCTCTCCTCTCCTGACACTGAACGCCGCGGGAGAAGGCTGAATTTGGCGATACGATATCGAACGACGTGAATAAAAATAAAAATGTAGAATATACACGAAATAAATATAGAGTATAAAAAGATATTTGTTTCACATGAATCTTTTTGATGAATTCGAAATCGACGAATTTTCTCTGCAAAAATGTCGAGACGTGAATAATCTTTAAATTTGAATGAAATGTTAATTAAAGATGAGGAACTTTTCACAGCTGCGAACAAATATACCTCGCCTTGCATTTAATTTTATAATTGGAAATTGCTTTATCAAAATTTTTAATATCGAAAGTTCAATTATGGATATATTTAATATCGTACGTTATCTACATCTTAAATTATAGGAATCTGATATTGATTAAAACTTTGAAATTTCATAGTTTCGACATGCTCATGTGATAAAAGGGATATTTAGACAGATATTGAAAAATTATCAGAGGCCTAAACTGGAGTTTCAGTATCGAGGTATAAGTGGTCACGCGTTTTGTCATCATCGCTATCATCCTAGATTTCTAGCTTCTACGACTCAGAGTAAAACTTATCTTCGCGTCTTTCATATTGAAGAGAGAGAGAGAGAGAGATACCGGTTCGTCCCTCATTGAAGTATCAAGTCATCGGTACACCGGTTGTATTATACAGCGGATAATCTCGACCTCGTCATCGGCGGCAAATATCGATGTCCCAGACGATAAGATTCTCGTCGCAGACGGACGCGGTATAACGGGACGCGCAAACGAGTCGCCGCGGCAAGCGATGCCGCGTAGCGATTTTTACGCTAATTATCGCGATCTCCCGTCGGCGACCGAGCGATGCATTAAACGCGTAGCTCATAGTATGCGTGGAACTCGCACGTCGCCCCGCTGCCGTGATACAAGAGTAAACAGGAAGATATCAGCCACGCGTCTAAGCGTAAATCGTACGCTGCAAGTTAATTATTATTATACGCGAACGCCTGGGAAATAAACAAGCATTAAAAAGCACGCTGGCTCGACGTGCAGTCTCTTAATCTGTATAATCAGCCACTTGATAAGCAACTGCAATGGAGTAAGGTAAATGTGTGTCGACACAGTTGCGTTATGTATCTTACTGCTTTGTTAATGTTCTGTTTTGCGTTATTTTGCTTCCGAAATTAACATCGATGACTCGCTTAAATGATTTTTCTTTGAATTCGATTAGACTTCGTTTATTCTCCCTAAATTCATCCTTATTTATTCTTCAGAAGTATATTTTTAATATACATATGTATCGTGCAGTATTCATTTTACCTTTACGTTAAACTGTTTGAATAAAATTATAACCGGTAAAATTTTTACGTTCTTAATTTAAATTTAATTTAAATTCAATCGAGCGTAACATCGAGAAAGACTAAATGTATCGTCGATATCAAGTAAAAACGAGAGAGATAATTAAACATTGTGATAAAGAAACATTCTGTCCCTCTCATTTATAATCGAATTTACAGGAAACTGATTGTCAAACTCTATAATTCCATTACTCGGCGGTCTTCCATCCTTTTGAAATTTTGCAGATTTATAGAGAGATAACACACGTTGCTACCGCGACTATAAAACAAGACGTCACGTCGAGGAAAATTATATGAAGCAGCTGTTCTTCTTGTTAGCATCCGGCGATTATTTGCGATTTCTAGTACCGGCATCACCGATATCACTGACAAGCGCGCGCAATAATTTCACTTGGGCCGCATCCGAACCGTTAAAATCGTCGTAATTAACGTCAAACCGTCCACCGCGCACGAACGCACGAAGGATTATAATAGCTTCGCCTTCAAATATACATGACGAGCTGTATATGACGCACGCGACATTATTATTACTAACCATACGGTACGCGGGACTTTTTACTGAAATTTTTACGCTTGTATCGTGCCACCTTGATGAGTAGATTTTTCAGTATTAGCAGTCCTTGAGGCGCCGCAATGGTTTCTGAGTAATCCCTTATCGATCCTTCCCCATCGAAATCCAAAATGCCAGACTTTGCACTCAATTTCTGACGACCATCATCGTGAAATGACAGCTGAGATTTATTAATTGTGAGGATATTAATGAGTTAGAGATTTGGGATCAAGTGATAAAATATTAAAGTGTTTTAAATATAAAATAACATTTTACGTTGTATAACACGCTCAATAAAATAAGAAAATTAGGACTAGGAAGAAGAATGAACTCGATATGAGTTATTTTTTGATTGAATTTTTACTTTTTATATTTTTTTTGCCGGTCGAGTAACGTTTGTACTCTTAATTTCCTGTGGAAGTGTATTCTATAATTGTAACCTTTGAATAAATGATTTCGTTATATAACAAGTCATCACTTTAACATGGATTTTGTAATATAATAAATAATATACGTTTATATAAACTTGGAACTTGTGGAACTTAAAAATTTAACCAAATATTTGATATTTAAACTCAAGAAATTACTGAAAAATTAGTGAAAAATAGTAATCTCGATGCAACAAAGAATACTCCAATTTTCAATAAGAACATATTCTTCTTAAAAATAACAAAATCGATTAAGCTCGTTGAAATTTAAACAAATAATGTAACAGTTAAGTCTTATACGAGCGAGAAATTGAAATAAATGTCATAAATATCGGTAAATAAAACAATCATATTAGACATCATATGTATATATCAAAGATTAACGCATTTCGACTTGCAAAGTCTTCTTCAATAATATTAATAATATTCTTTTTACTAAATATGCCGAGCAACTCGCGCGCGCGCGCGCATATGTGTGTGTGTTTACTATCTCATTTAAATATATTTTTTAACAAGACTTCCAAGACAGATTGTGATCTATATGTTCTGTATATTCATTATGATCTGAACTGCCCAGAGCTGTTCTCCATCTGTACGATAGCCGGTACGACTGCGGCCTCGACATAGCGTTCCAAATGAGGAACGTCTAATAAGCAGCAATGCTCGCTGCCAAGGAAGGAAGGTTATCGCGCTCGATACCAAGGATCTCGCCGAGGCGTGTTAACCGCCGAGGGGACTGCAGCGGCGGTTTGTCGGTGACTCGTTTCGCTTGCGTGCGTGCTTACGAGCGCGTATGTCGCGTGTGGAAGAGACAACACTCTCTCGCGCACCGCGGTGAGACGTTGCGCGAGCAGCGGCGACGAGAGAGTCGGTATCTTCGGTGAAGCAGTCGAGTAGTGGTGGTTGGCCACCCCTGGCCTGGATACCGTGGCGTGTTGTTCACCTCCATGTGAAAGTACTCGCGCGCGGCATGCATGCACGCACGCACGCACGCACGCACGTATGCACGCACGCGCGTGCGCGTGCGTCTCGTGAATCGAGTGGAGGAGCCTGTTCACGCGTGTACGCATCTACGGTGTGTAAGTCCGCGCTCTGCAAATCGTCACACGAAAGACATAGACACTACGAGCATGTACGTACGTACGCACGCACGCACGCACGGAGCAACGACCGAGGAGTGTGGGCAGAGCACGTCATACGTCGATGTCATGCGTTTTATATTGTACAATAGAGGACACGGTTGTTTTGTCAGTTTTGGTATCCTTCGAGAAGTTCTCGACCTCCTCTTCGGCGCGGTTAATGTGAATTACGAAACAATAATGAAAGTACACTACTTTAGTTAATTGATGTTTTTGCATTATTCGCTTCTATGGCGAATTACCAAGTCTGCAGGTGGTCTTTATTGAGGAAAAACGAACATAAAAATTGTATTTTCGATTTGTCAATGTTTTGAGATATATTTGAAAACTAGGACAGATAAAAATTTTGTAAGAATTCTAATTCTGCTCTTATTAATATAGAAATTTTACTAATTCTCCTCTTCGACCTCTACGAAAATCTTTATTTCTGCACTCTTTGCGTCAAGTTGAAATTAATATTCGAAACTGCAATTACTTTTAACTTCTTTGTTTGTCTTTGTTAAAACTGACTAGATCAAGAACGAATGAAACCGAAATGAGTCATGAGATATAAATATCCGAAAACAGTCCTCTCAATTTTTCTTCTCACGAAAGATGTCTCTTCAAGCAACATGTACATGTCACCCGGAAGAACTGCGCTCACAAATTATATAAAAATTTATTCACAAACGTCCGTGTCAATTCGTGATCGTCGAGTGGAGCAATTTGTCACGGTGTGATTATAATTGACTGCGTTCGCGTATAATTGACCGCCCGTTACGAAATTTCGTCGGCGCTTTGACGTGAGTGCCGGAGCTGGTCCCAAACTAGGTGTCTGTCTCTCGTTGCCGATCCTCTCGGTCCCGTTTTGTCGTCCTCCCTTCCGTCTCGCCCGCAGCCCCTTCGCGGCGGCGTCTCCCCCTCTCGTCGTCACGCACTTCCGTCTTTACGTTCGCCGTTCTCCACAGCTGCCCGGCCGCGACATAACCGAAAGGACCACATAGGAACGGAGTGATGTACCGTTACGTGGTAGAATGGCGGTTGGTTGTTAGTGTGGCAGTGTGTTAGCCGGGCAGGATCACCGTAGGTAGGTAGGTTGGTAGGTAGGCAGGCAGCGCGCGCGCGTGTAGATCACTGCTCGTGTAGGTGTACGGTGAAGGTAGTGCGAATGGGAAACGCGAGGACGAAGACGTGGAGAGGACGAGGAAGATCTACTACGGACTACCTCACCTAGGAGGTGAGGATGCAACAGCTGTGCGCTACTCGTCGGGGAACCTGTCCCTACAAATCTTTATAACCGCTACCACCGTCCTCTCTCGCCGTTCAACTCTTTATCCGTTTTATCCTGCTCCCTTTCTCCCTCTCTCTCCTTCTTTCTCTCTCTCTCTTCGCTCCTCTCTCTTTCTTCCCCTGTCTCTCATTCTCCGTTCTTCTTCTCATGCTGATACTATGCGCCAGCGTTGGCGTATGACATACAACAGAATCCCTTCGCGGCGATTCCTTTACGCATATTATGATATTATGATCCGGCACTCCCAGAACGAAGTAATTCCGCGGGCGTTCGATCATTCCTGATTTCATCACGATTGTAGAAACCGACCGGCGAGAAAACCATTTTTCAAACAACAAGTCTCGGCGAAAGATATGCTTGCTATCGTTAGTTTCGGGAAATTAGAGATGCATCATTAAAAGTAATTGCAGAAACATAAATTTGCTCTTTCATATAACGTCTGATAAATACGTCATATGTGATACATGAAAGAACAGATTTATGTTACACGAACGTATGAATACCATTTTGCTATATTAAATACTTAAAAAATTGGCAAACAAGTATCGCATTTTTAAATTTAAAATAATATGCTAGAGAAAGTTTAATTAAATTGGAGATTGAAAAATTTTGACTACACATATACGTTTTTTATGTAAATCTTTAAATTTTTACATAATTACGAGACAAATATTTCCAATGAATTTCTTCAACAAGTTCAACAGATATATCGAGTGTGACAAAAGTCGCGCATCGTGATCTCAGAAATATTCAGGACAGCCATTACGTGACAAGCTCAACATATTCGGGATGAAGATTAATCTCTTGCTCGTCGCGATGCAAATATTTGCGTCTCGGCGAGTTGTGTCACTACGAGTGACTCTCCAGCTGTCACGACGCAGTATATCGCGTTGTCAATAGGATTCAAAATTCTATGCATTTTAATAAAAGTAGATTACTAAATTTGCACAAATGTATCGACGTTTTTCCGCTCGCTCTAATCTGATAGCACTCAAATGTCTAATGTAATCCGGCTGTTAAGGGTTTAATTGCGAAGGAGGAAAAAGCTTCTCCTTCCATTGTGAACGTCATCGTGAATATTAACATCATGACTAGCAATGTCGCGAGTTAGTGTTGCGGGGCGGGCCTTGCTCGCGTTAGTCTGTTCGTTTCTACGCAGCGTTAAAAGACAATTAATCTGAATAACACAGCCTAGACCCGAACTCGCGTCCTACATTTCATGACGGAATCACGTTTGTTGGTCGCTTCTAATCATGACAACTGAAGTGATGCAGTTAGATATGATTATAAATTAGAACGTAATTATACAGTTGTAGACATTGCATTTAGAACATTATAATAAGACACGATATCAGCTCAGATTCGTAAGGAATGATATAAGTTGGATAAAATTCGACAGTATGTGTAATCATAGGTTTTGTAGTCTAATAATAGATCTAATAATAGAAATGTAATTTTACTCAGATCTAGATATTTCATATAAACGCAGACGTATATAGTGGATTTAAAAAAAATTTATAAAATTTAATATTACAATTCAGACTAATGGTCGAAATAGATAACATCATGGAGACTTATGTCTTTCTAATCTGGATTAAAACTGCTTCTGACTTTTAATTTTAGTATTTTATTTTATTATTCTAAATGAATAATTCATACTTTTTGAAAAAAGAAATTATATTATATTATACTTCGGTTATTTGTTTAATAGCTGCAAAATACAAGTCTCCCAATGATAAATTAGTATAAAAATATGATGCAAGAACAATTAAATATCTCAACGTGAAATTATTAAATGTAAAATAAAAACGATTAAATAAGAGATCCTTTAAGTCACGTTTAATAACGAATTTACCATTTAGTATCTCAGTCACGGTTAATTCATCTTGGATGTTAAAGTTCCTGACGCTGTGACAATAAATGTCGGTGTTTCCGTAATGCATGGCCTGCAATTTATAAAGATTCTACTGTTTTGGCAATGCGACGACAGTAAGAAGACAAGCGTTGATCGCCTTATGTTAGTGTGAGCGTTTCAACCGTATATCGATAAAATTTATATATCTTTGCGCACAGTTTGCTGATCACATCTAACCGACGTTACCTCATGATAAATTCTGAGAAAAATACATACATACATAAATACACACACACACAAATATATGCATATGCCATTAGCTTAATCGGCTCTTCGCCAGCGTCTAATCGTATCTTGCGAGCTAATCTGTATCGCGCGTTCGAATTAACATTACCACCACCTCGGAATTGAAGTTTAATGCCGCCGATTATTACCGCCCTATCGGAATGCTCGGCTCACCTTCTGGCGCATGTTACTCTGTCAAATATAACATAGAAAACCCGCTTGCTGTTTTATTCGCCCGTGTCCTCGCTACCCTTGCCTGCGCGCACGATCGTAAAATCTAAGATCGAGGAAACATAAAAGATGCGGAGGAGTCATAAAATTTCGTTAGCTGATCTGATATGGGATGGTTAAGAGTAGGTAACGGGTACTGCATCAACAGCAGAGAATGAGAGAGGAATGAAATCAAGAGAGAGAGAGAGAGAGAAAGAGAAAAAAAGGAATTAACTTATCCGAAATTCCACCATGGGAGGTTACACCGCGTTGCTCCCAACGTCTTTCCCGCATCTCTCTCTCTCCTGCACGAGCAAGGAGATTCACTCTCGATTCTCGATAAACTTGAGATTTGAAGGACATAGGCCGGGCAGCAACGCATAAAGAGCAGAGACACGGCAACGTAAAAGGTTTGGAAAGTCCGATAACGAGCGCGACGGATATGACGGTGTGGTGGTGTCGCGCGTGGGTGTCGGTGGAATTGATCGCGCGACTAGCCCGCTTGGCTAGTCCGGCCACGTTGTGGATCCGCGCCAAGAGCCAACCGTGGCCGTGCCTGTTCCTGGGCGAGCCAAGAGCCTTCGTGGCCGGTGACCTAAACAACAATGCCCGAGTCAACAAGGTGACGGAACAACGCGAGACCTGCTCTTTCTCCTTCCCCCACCGTCCATCTTCTCTTATCTCGAAAATTCCGTTTCGAATCTGTTGCTCCTGACCTACCGCAAGGTCGAACATGTTGAAAGATTTTATATCCGGTTCGAACGTTTTTGTTTCGATAGTTTTTGAGAAAAATCAAAGATCGATACTCCCAGCAAACACCAGTTAACATTAACGTAACATTAATATTTATAATTTCCCATTTCGACAATATAAATGCAATGTAACGCGTGTGTTATATCACAGTTACATTGTTGAGTGGGAAATTAAAACGTTGATGTTATGTTTATGCTCGATATTATATCGAACTTGATAAATTTATCCCGGCAGAAATCCTGGGTGATAAAAGTTTTTCGAAATAATTGAAACGGATTATTGCGTTTTCACGTGTGAGTTTTAAGTCGTTAAGTCGTAAGTTTTGAAGTCATATGGATGCAACTGAGAATACGAAGGAAGATAAGCAAGCGGATAACACATCGCTGAGATATTAGATAAAGTCGTAGTCCAGGGGAGAATTATGAAACCACCGGCGCAAAGTCGAACCGAGACGGTCGAATCTTTACGAAGCAGAACTTCTAAGCGGGTTCCTTTTTCGAAACAAAACGGGCAAAGGCGCATTCCCCAACGAACGTCGGGCGATGCTTCACAATGGCGTCTGAGATAGTCTGATGAGGTTATTTGTTACATTGTTCGGATATAATGGAGTGGGCCTTGCAACGAATCGCCCTGATCCCCCTTTCTGGCGGTGGAAGGATCTCTCTCGACGGACCTTTGACGATAGCCCGCCGTTGGTTTCAGGGTCAACCAAAAGTTTTAGAAAGAATAAATTCATAAGTAATTGTCTTTTACAATTTCAAGAATAGGATTTCAGTTTTATTTCAGAAATTTTGCGAAATTGGATAAATAAACTCGGAGTTATGACATGAAAAAAAAAGAAATATAAGCAAATATACATATTTGTGAAAATAAATGAAAAATAGACTTTCGCTGAGTCCAGGCAATAAAAAATATAAATGTATCTTGTAGAATGTGCACATGATAGAATCAAGTGTGTGTGTATGTGTGTGTGTATGTATATATATATATATATATATATATATATATATATATATATATATATATATTGTATGCATACGTTACGTTTAGCGATAAAGTCGATCGTAAGATTTTTGTAAAATGTAAAAAAGAAAATAGTACCTTCTTAATTCTCGCTATTAGTAAATATTTTCAAATAATTTACGTTTCAAGGATGCAACGACTTCAACTAATTACTCGGAATGCATAGCATAACGTGACCGTCGCGCTTTAAGATATCTGCAAACGTCTTACGAGTTAAAATGCAAGTTAACAAAGTACGTAAATCACGGCTCGGTAAATGAAGCAACGGCATTAAGCCTCCTGTTATCGTAATCTTTATGCGACAGGTCCTGCGGGAAATATATCGAAAAAGAAATAAAGAGAGAGAGAAAAGCTCTCTGTCTGTACGATTATCTCACGATCGGTTTGCTCGCGACGACCCGACATCCTTGACCCGCGAACAAATCTTGCCGACCCAAAGACTTTCCTCCGGGCTGCGACCTGGGACCTCAGGGTGTCTCGCAGTACACACACACACATTCGAATGAATTCGCGCGCGCATATACATTCCCAGCGCGCCGATACGGGAAACCACGTTCGAACGAACAAAGAGGATCGCCCCACGTCCGTTCGTCCGTCCGCGAGGAGGAGCACCAAGGACTCCGGCGCAATTAATTCTTCGTCACTGGCTCGCGATAGATGGACGTTCGACGAGGAGGACCGAAGGAGAAAGCATTGCAGGTAGAAAGAGAGTGAGGAAGAGGAACAAAAGAAGAGAGAGAGAGAGAGACTGAGAAGGAAAAAAATGGTGAGAGAAAAGGAGAGAGAAAAGCGGAACATCCGGATCCCTGAAGATAGATGAACATGCATATATGTAGTATACATCAAGTCACCGTCGGACAGCGTGTGCATAATTGAGTACGCGCGCGCGCGAGCGCCCGGATTGGCCTGCGAGAGCGTGTGTCTGTGTGTATACGTACAGGCGAAATGAGCGTTACGCGTATATAAACGCGCGCGTGTATGTGTGCGCGTGCGATTGGACTGGGGAGGGGGGGAGTGTCTGGTCTCGCCAGGCGTTGAATGCGCTGTGTAATCACCACCTACCATGTAAACGCCCCGGCAATGGTAATAGCTCGTTTAGAGCACTCACATGCGGTTAATTTCGCGATCCCTCACCGCGCCGCGCCGCGCGACGCCGATGGAGGTTTTCCTCCTATCGGTCGGTGGTACCGGCCCCAAAGATCCGCTCCGAGAATGAAAGAGACGGCGAATACGCCGGGGAGGGGAACGCTAAAAGGGACGAAAAGAAAGCGATATGTCCTTCGTCCCGATGGAGATATTTCTATTTTCGTAAGCGACTCGCGCGAAGACTCATATCGAATCGCGGGCGGAGTCGCGAATCGCTTGGGTCCACGATTCGTGCTGATGGTAGCACGATATGTATGTCTTGGATATTGAGTCGAATATTTGCGAGTTCAACTAATAGACGTGCGAATCGGCACCGCTCGTTTCGGTAGACACGGCCGCCTATCATAAATCACTTTTCGCAAAAGCCTTCGCGTGCGGGTGGTCCCATCGCGGTTGATTCGAGAATGCAGCCGCACGGTATAGAAACGCAATTAACTCTTCAGTCATTTAAAATCTTTTTCGAATCTTTACATTATAATATTATATAGCTTGAGAGAGTGGATAGCGAAAAGGAATGTTAAGACGTCGATAGTCTTTAGACGATAAGAATAATTAAAAATCTTTAACGGAATGTACAAATATTTCGGACATTAACGGTTGTGAAGAAAGAACAAACCCCGTGTTTATAAATCAGTAAATGGTCGGAAGAAGATTGAGAAATTTCGTACATCGAACATAATTAAGAGATGTAGAGACATTTCACATCTATCATTTAGTTTTTCGGAAGAAAGTTTAGATCATTTATCTCGCTTTTACAATCTCATGAAATAAGACTTTCCATCAATTTAAACCCAGTTTTTCAAGTCAATTTACAACATATTTCGCTAAAACGAGCTGAATTAACGTCGATGTAGCATCGTAACTATTGTTGGAGAGAATTCATATTTTATATTTTAGAAAGGATTTCATATTTTAGAAAGCAAGCTGATATTGTTTTATTCTGAAGCATCGCTGGTATCGGGAACGCACGCGTCGCAGAGAGTACGGCATTACGGATTAGAATTCCTTACCGGAAGTAGGCCGCGGTAGGCACTGCAACATTGTATTATTGCCAAGTCATTTCACTGATGTTGTACTTCAATTCCTATTATTTCCTACCTTCCCACGTCTTACATCCGCCCGCGAAGCAAATGTTTCTTCCGCTTCGCTCGAGACCTGCATTCAAGAGTGGCTGTGACACAGTTCGCGTGTATCGCACTGCTTATTGCGCTTATTGCCGGAGTTAGTATCTCGTCCACTTCGTTCTTCCAACGACCTACGAGTGAGATCTTCCAATCTCTTAACGTGCATCACGCAAACGCGACGTCTCGAATCGAGACTTTGCCTCACATTAAAATCTTCCCTTTTGTAAAGCGTGGAAAAAGGTAGCACAGATTTGAAAATTAAAGCAGAGAAAAAAGTAACATAATGATAATTGTAGTTTGCTCCATTCTCCACAGTAGAAATGTCTTAATGTGGCCTGTGTTGCGACACAATGATGTGAAATACAATAATGTAATTTACAGTTGTTTACACCGACAAAAAGTTCAATCATAAATTACAAATGAAACACCTACGTTGAAAACCGTTCTTCAAATTTAAACGAATTCCGAAGCGGCATGCTTGTACGAGATAAAGATGCGTTCGGCAATATGAGCTGAACATTAATTTTGTAATAATTGTAACATTGTAATAGTTCAAAACGTAACTGTAAATGGATATTTCGAACGAAAGAGTGCAATCTTTCAGATTATATTCCCAACGTTAATAACGACCGACAACATTACATGTAGATATACCAATAATGTTAATGCAGATCGCTACAATGCATGAAAACTGTTTGTGCAGAAACGCGATATCTCGGGTTTGCATTTAATACCGCGCCATCATTACAATCACTGTGTACAGTTATCCTCGACCCCCATGTTCCGTATTTCTGGAATATTCCCGATGTAACATCGGAACGCACTTTCCTCACAGGGGCGTGTAATTAGCGTGCAATTCAAGCTCTTTTTTTCCACACGTTTCTGGAAAATATACGTCCGTTTTATTGGCGAAAGGTGATGTGATCCAAGGATACTTATAATGCGCCGGTAACGAGAGGCAGAGTGAGATCGTTACTAAAGGAATGCGCGGTACGACGATGTTCCTGGTTTATCGCATTCTTTATCGCATTCTTCTATGCACATGCTGTCCGTTTTTTATCATCACCGCACTCAATTCTACTAGACGCAATTGTTCGATCATGTAATTGATTATACTTGATGTGAGATGTCCAATGGAGAAATCATAAAAATAAGAATTTTCTTAAGTTGGTTCTGCGACCAACCAGATAAGTGGTAAAAAAATATACATAACTAGAGAATTGTGTCATTTTCGATCCGAGCTGAGGGGATTTTGGTAGTCTAATAATAATATTTCTGTGTATTGTATACTTTTATCAACTCACAGTAGATTGCGCGCAATTATTTGTCTTAAAATACAACCTTTCATTGGAACAGTAAATCCACATACTTAAGTCGGTCAATCGATTTAACTTTTGCTAACATAAGCATTCTAAATATTTAAATCACTGTAAAGAATTTATTACGAAAAATCGCAGCCAGGATTCTGAAACCTTCCGATTATCCTTAGCCCCATTGAGGCACGCGATGATAGTCTTCACGATAAAATATATTCATAAATACAAATTAACTGCAAGGTATCTTATTATCACAACTATTTGCGAACATGGACAAATTATGTGCAAAGTATCATAGAGAGTCCTATTCTTAGTATAGAACGTGGAAGTAGCTGCGTATCCCTAAGAATCCCTAAGAATCCCCAAGAACAAAAAGTGAAAGGTATTGTAGAAAGAAAACGGCACCGTCTTTCTCTCTGCACATTTTAAGTATGCGTGACCTCGAAATTCGAGGTGAAGCACCTCGTAACTATGAGACTAGCACCTTAACCCGTGAAAGGGCCTTAACAGGACGCGGTAACAAGGGCCTCGCATGACATTCCTTCGGGACCTAGTTAGGCCCGGGGCTAACAGTTAGCTATGGCGTGAACAGGGAAAGAGGTGGAATCGGTATCGCTGTGTATATGTCCTTTACCTACACCAATGCCGGGGAGAAAAGTGACCAACCGGTCATCTGGGAACTCGTCAAGCATCTGAGAAACGTACCGGGACGAGCCGACCGTAACTAACAATAAGACCAGCGCAGGTGCTCCATGATCGGTTTACAAGTAAACGCGTGAACATACACATACCGTACACGCATACCTGCGGCCAGCCGCCTCGAGTCGCCACAATTCGCGACATGTGGACGTGCGGTTTTCGAGTTCGATCAGCCGGACTTCGCGCGTGTATACAGGGCGTCCCGTCGCTTTTTTCCCCGCCTTATCCATTTTTTCCTTCTCATCCGTTCTTTTTTCTCTCGGCAAACTATTAGCTTGTTAACTTAAACGCTGTCAATTTTACGCTAAACATTTTGATAAATTTCAAACGTGGCTCGCTTGAAAATAAATCTAGAATGGAGTGATCGTAACTTAATTTCCCTGAAACTTAAGTTACCTTCAAGTTTTTCTTTTATCCGTAGTAACAGCTGAAGGATTGTAAAAGACGTTTTATCGAGACGCTTGACAGAGATGATCCTATTTCATCTCAAGAAATTCATAGGAAAAGCGCGACGATAGTTATCGGACACCTTGTGTATGCAACTACTCTCTCCTTCTGCCGAGTTCTCTCACCTTCCTCCTCATGACGTTTCTCCGTCTTCGCATACACTAGTTCACCTCCTCGCAAAGAAGTCAGGCGCTTCTCTCTTCTTTCCGTCTCCCTCGCTCTTTTTCCCTTCCCGGTAATGCCGTTTCTCCGTCTGTTTGCAAGCAAGCGCACACCAGTTTACCTTAGAGAAGGAAGGTTCTACTTTCACTCGAGGACTCTCGATCAACAAACGAGGAGCAGAGGGTGTCGCTCGTCTCGCTGTCGTTGGGGAAAATAGGCCGACGAGTTTTCATTCATTAGCCTTATATCAAAGCACAAATTAACGAGCTCGTAAGCTGGACAACGAGCGCATTGAATTATATAATCACAGCTTGATGGCCTAAATGAATTTCGCGGTATTAATTTCTCTAGTTAACGAAAGAAACCATTTTGAGAATTTTTTTTACACGATTTGCGTCAATGAACAATTAATCACTGCTGTACAATTCTGATAAAGTTAATTCCAAATTTTTCTCAACTGCTACTAATTGTTTCGAGCTTTCAAGCAACTTTCGCGTTTAATAAAATATAATATACATTTTTGCGCGCATTATAATTGATATTTTCACTACAATACCTGACTGCTAATTACTAAATTTAAAAACGACAATAAATGAAAGTAAATTTTAAAACATTACGAAATACACTATATGTTTCATCTGGAGATATCTGCATAAACTTTAAGAAACTCGTTCTAAGCTACATTTTAAGGCTCGATTGATTAACATTAATTCCAGGATTTCCGATCGCTATCCAGCCTCTGATGGCGTAAATCCGAGATTTGCAATAAGTCACTCGCAGTCTTCAACTTTGCGAAATGGCGAATGATCATCGGCGACAGACGTCTATTCGTCTTTGTCCCAGTATAAAGTCGACCGTTATCTTGACACGTTTGTTAAAACAATTACCGGTGACATACTAATTATCTATATACATGCTCGTCCTCTCTGAAGGAGATTGTTATTGTCCATACAACAGGCAGTAGTGAGAACAATTTACGTAGCAAATCTCTATCAAAAATTGCGTTATTACGTAACGAAGACTCTGCATCGCTATTTCTTATCGGGATACGTCCAATTTAATGAAAAATTGCATTTTATCACCGTTCACACTCGAAAGTGCAAATAGCATATGTCGTTTCACTTGATAAATATTTTGTAACCAACTCTTCACTGTTGTTTATTGATTTATTGGAGTGTGCGTTTATATGTATAAGCAAAAAAACGGCGAAGATTTTAATTACGCAGTGATGTCATTAATCCTTTTGTTCGTATTCCATGGTCTAATTTTATTCACTCTGGGAATCGACCTTGTATTTTATTTCATGATTTTTAGTTCGGGCTAAACTCTGCGACCATTAATTCAGGACATAACAGACGAAATGGTAAACAATATTGATAAAACTGTTCTCTCTTTTTTTCCTTTAGATTTAATTAGCTTTTATTATCTAAATAAATTATATTTGTAACCAAGAGCTATAATATATGCTATAATAATAACAGAGCTTAATATAAGATTGCAATTTCAACAACAAATGTATTTTTCCTTTAATAAAATAATTATTTTCCTCGCGCCTCGTCCCACAGAAAGATGACAAGCAATTCTGAAGCACTTTATGCATTAAAAAAAGTAATATTCTCAGGAATACTGAATCAAATATATGTAAAGAATTAGAAATTTACAAACCAACATGTAACATACATAAAACATAGTTTATCCGTTTTATATAGATTAAAGTCAACTATGATATGTAATCAACTGTTCGATGTGTTTCCAACGTGTAATCACCGATCTTATTTTTGCGATTACCCTCTTCGCCGCCTTCGATTCCATACAACCGAGTGCTACTTCTAAACATCGCAAAAAGATCTCTAACGAACGGTGCATGACTTTTTTCCTCTCGATCCGGATCGAGTAGCTCTGCAACAATAAAAACTACATCCACATGGCCCCGCCGTCGTCGTCGTCGAGACGCTTGGGGGTTTAAAAGGCGCGGTGCAACCCGCGTGGATATATAACCTGCCGCCTCGTTCGTGCAAATATTGGCGGGACGTGGAATTTCGGGTATATTTTAAGAGATTCATCTGGCGAGAGTCGAAACGTTCCGAGAAGCAATTTCGATCTTTACGATGCTTATTCTCGAGCCCCGGTGCACCGACGCCCGAAAAACAAGACAGAGCCCGCGTGAAGTCCTCCGCCTCATCGTCGTCATAGTCCTCCTCTTCCTCCTCCTCCTACACTCCTCCTCCTCCTCCTCTATCTCTCTCCTTCTCCGTATATTCTTCTTCTTCGAAAAAGTTGCAAGTAATCCTGAGCAACAATCGGCATTTCGCAGCTTCTTTTTTTCAAGGTCAGGAAATCGATGTACCACCGGTACCATCGCCATCGCTCCTTCTCTTCCATCGCCATCGCGGTTTCCTCCTCTCGTTCTTCTTCTTCTTCTTCGTCTGTTTCTTTCTCATCTTTTTTCCTCTCCGCCAGTGAGTCCACGGTGGTTGCGTGTTTAATGTCAATGGCGGCGGTCGTCGCATGTGTGTTTATCCGAGTGACTGCATTTGAGCAGCCTTGGTAGGCGCTAAAATTCTCACTTTCGGTCTCGTTGAGGTCAGCCAGCGCGGACCTAGCCGAAATTCCGAGCGCTGATTCATCGCGAGATCGTGCGTGATACCGAAATGTGAGAGAGAGAGCGAGACAGCGAGGGAGCGAAAGAGAATTCTCTTGCAAAGCGAGCATAATGCCATCGTTTATCAATTGTGTTACACGATACGGCACACAGATCATATGTTGTAATCCGATTTCTATCGCGATTGAACAGAATCCGACCGTGATAGTGGGACATGATCCAACGTATTCGATCAAAACAAGGCAGGTACGACGGCGCAGGTACGCCAGACGGTCAGTCGACTTTGAGTAATATTGATCGGTGAGCGACGTTTACTTTGCATATTTTGACAAATTCGCACTAGCGTGGGCGCAATCGTCGTTTCCAAGAAATCCGTACCGAAGGTGTACAATAATAAAGATTAAATCCAACTTTATTGGCTTTAAAAAAAAAGTGCAAATTAATGTCTGATATTAGAACGCGACAATGAGTTTTCGGGTAAATCTATCGACAGCTTAGAACTTTCTTGAGGAAGATTTTAGGCTTGTTGCCAAGTTGGTGTTAAAGTTTAGTTTTGTGAGAAGAAAAGCGAACGAAAACTGTCAGCGTTCAATAACATAACGCAAATTTACAAATAAGATACGGACTGTTGATATATCAATCATACTTTATACCATTCAGAATTTATAAGCGATTGCACGCGCTTATCTGATAGAGACAGATCTGTAGCTGTTGTCGGCGAAATGATTTATGAAAGATATATATACGGAATTATAATATCGCTTGTGTGTATCAACGCATCCGCTTTAGTCACGATGTGAGATAGCAGGAGAGAGACCGGAAAGCATTTTGCAAGATTTCGAGATTGCCTCTTAATCGTTTTGTAAAAATTCAAATCAGTTAAAATTTCGGTTTCGATCTCATCTAAATTTATGCATATAAATAATAAGCGACATGTGCACAGAGAAAGTCTGGCAAGTTCGGCCGTGGTGGAAAAAAATCTCACACACACACACACACAGTCAATGCATGATTTCAATCCTCTCATCGTAAACATGAAGAAGCTTACGTCTCGCATTCGTAGCGCGTAGAACGTATGTTGCTGCCAAGTGAATTCCTGTGGAAGTACCCATCGCGAGTAATTATGCAATATCCTTGAATTATACATATGTGTTACAGACAGGTTACCGGATAAAATCGCAAAAATAGTACATGACGAGTTTAGCATGAAAAAAATACCGATATTAAGCTAGACATCGCTCGATCATCGATATACGTGCGACTTATTACGACGAGCGCGAAATGTAAACCGCCGTGGGATCTTGAAGGAGCGAGGAAATCACACTGTGACCGGATATACGACGATAAAACCGAAAGTGGCGTGACGTGGGTCCGCGCCCCGGGTTCCCCCCCTTCAACTCTACCCCTTGCTCTCCTCTTCCTCCTTCTCCTCCTCATTCTTCTTCTCCTCTTTCTCCTCGTCCCATTCCTCACTCTTTCTCCTCTCTCGCAGCGCCGGTCGTTTATGCTCTCGCCAAGGTTGTGTTCCGTGTGACCATGCTCAAAGCCATGTCGTATATATGCAAAGTAAATGCAAGGTCGTTCGCGCGTGTCTCTGCTTACAGCCCGCGTGCGTGCGTGCGTGCGTGCGTGCGGGCATGTCGTGCGTGCGCGTGTATGCGAATCGGATGCGAGTAGCGTGCGAGGAGCGCGGAATGACGTGGCCGCGGTCTTAGCAAAAATTGCCGACGTTTCGGCGAAAAGCTCGGCTGCTTGACCGAGACAAAACTAGGCCTTGAAGTGTCGCGAAGTATCGGGCGCTCGCCGGATTTTGCATCCGATCCAGAGATCGTCGGGATCGTGCGTCGCGAAGCCCACAAGAAAACAGTCATGCCATACAATTTCATTGAATTTTTGTATATACATGTATATTGTTAAAAGAAAAACGTTCTTACAGAAATGTACGTGGAAAGCTTTATCCTACATTAATGTGATCCTAATCGGAGTTGTATCGCGTTTTCATTGCCACAGTTTCAATCTTAATTTTAAAATAGCAAGCACAAACTGATAAATAAATTAAATATTGATAAATGAATTAAAAACTTCAATGTCGTATTTTAAAGATAACGTTGATAATTCCTTCGCATTCGGACATTTTTTTGTATTTTCCGTAGTATTACAATTTTTGGGAGAGAAATACATAGTTAACTGAATTTAGTTATTCCAACTCAAATGTAGTAAATATGAGATAAAAATTCTTTCCTTCATACATTTCGTATAATTAAATAGTGAGTATAATGAAAGAAATAAATCATTAAAAGTTTCCGAATAGCACAGTATCGTAACAAGCGAGAGCAGAAACGATGCTTCGTGCGCCATACGTTCCAAGTATGTGGAATAAAGGTTGAACCTTGAATGATATTTATTGGCCTATTCTGCATACTAGACTCAAAAATAGCTGATTCATTGTACGTAGTAGCGCAACTTTCATTCACGTAACAATCCGTGCACGTGGATTCTAAATCCGGACGGGAAAAACAACAATGTCACCGTGATTGTTAACAGAAATCCGCAAGTGGATCTATCGATTAGCCGTTCAACAATTTACTGAAGTAGATATGCAAATCTAGAGATATCTCGTGATATATTTTTCTTATGAATATTAAATAGCGAGGGTGAGAGAGAAATACGGTCAGGGGCAATTCATATATTCATAATTTAATAAAGGTTACACGACTAGACGCGCTAGAATCTGAGTGTTAGGTTGATTACTAGAGCAGCGCAGGAATAAATAAATCAAACCGGAAATTTAAAACACCAAAATTTTCTTTATGAGTGGTAAATATCGGGACGTTTCGAATATTACCATAACAACATATTTTCATTCACAAGAAACAAATCGTTCTCTCTCTTTCGTATGTAAATTTTCACTCTTAATTTATATTGAGATGTTCGAAAAGATTATATTATAACTTTCGATTAAGAAGAAATAGAGAGAATTTCTGGCGACGGAATTTCCGGTTTTTTTGTAGCTAGTATGACTGAATGTATAATAAAAATTCAATTCATAATGTCATGTATTAATTAGAGTTTTGTGGTAGATGCACTTTCAATTGATATCGGCAACCTTATCTCGCTTGCTCAGAGATAACAGGGCGGCAGTGTATACATTCTTATCAAACACTCTCACTAGACGATTGAGATATATTTAGTTCTAGATACAAGCGATGTCAGAAACTAATCGTTTATAATGTGAATCAAACTTCAAATCGATTTCAAACAAACGCATGTCAATTTTCGATTTAACTATTAATGCATCGATCGTATTAAACATGGACCTGCGCAACAAGCTGATATATTAAAAAATCTACCATCTATAATTTTAATCTTATTTAACTCTAATCATATGATCAAGCATAAATTTTTTCTATGCATCATATATCATGCATACTTTATTTTCTGTGCATATAACTAAGACTTTTATTTAGCGAGAGAAAGAAAGAAAAGAGAGAGAGAGAGAGAGAGAGAATGTAATTTCTGTGAAAAAATTACGACGACTTTTGTAATGAGCAGCATATGTAATTTGTATCTGAAGCGAACGAAGGAAATCCACCTTCTTATTTCAATTAATTAAGACGGTGGCTACCATTCGCACGCTTGAAGATACAATTATATATTGGAAGTTAAATAAAAATTTGGCATCGGGCTGACGGAGAGAGACTGCGAGAGATTACGCTCCGCGAGACTTTTATTCCGACTTTTAACCGACTTTGTCGGTTCGGGCCGCGTCCGTGCAGACGGTGTGTGCGCGGTACACACGCACTGTAACCACGTTGAACTACCTGGATGTGCTCGGGCTCCAATGGTCCGCATTCCAAAAGTCAAGGACTCTCTCTCGAACCGATTCGGACGTCAGAGGCGCCTTCTCTCCTTCCGCCACGTGCCTCGCCTTCTCAACCTCTCTCTCACTCTCTCGTGTCTTATCGCGCCTTTCCTCGTTCTCGACCACGAGCAAGGGGCCGAGAAAAATGCTTACGACCTGGCGAATCATCTCAAGTATCCCCCATTGTATAATACGCTTGATCGACGAGCAACCGCGAGTCGTGCATCAGACCCTGGATGTAAAAAGAACGACGAACGAAATATTGCTACGGCCGTCGTTATGTCAAATTATCAACTGTGATGGTGTAAGCTCAATCGCATTTTAGACGAATTTATAGCAAGCATTTTTTTATCGAGAATCGTTAATAAAATTCTCCCAGCCACGTGATGCTCTGACAAATAAATCAATCCTCCGTTACCTTCTTAATGAGATTATCTTATTGAATTGGCTTGGTTACTGAATGATAATGTCACATATTAATGAGACAATTTAGAGTAAAAACCTTAAACAATCTGAAAAATTTTATAGAGAAAATTTTGATTTTCAAATTTTGAAATGTAAAAATGTTATACTGCATTTACATAAAAAAATATAAAATTAACTTTCACTCATTTGGGATATATACTAACAGCGATACTCGATTCGCAAAGCAGCTAACGAGAAATTAATTTTTATCTATTCATTATATTGTAGCGTCACATCGGTCGCAATGAAACACGTAGCAAAAAAAGAATCATATCGTTACTCATGACCTACACTCGTGCACATTATTATTGCTAAACCTTCGGTTAGTCTCAACGGGCCATCCTAAAAACGAGTCCCGAAAGTAGATTGCGCCGCACAAGGTTCGTTGATTAAAATCAGAGAGACCTCGTCGGATATACCTTAATAAGGGAATCGTACCTTGACGGACAACCGGTGCGACAATGGCGTCGCGAGACGCACTTGAAGTCGACAAAGTCGGTGTCCAAGGATATGATTGGACGGTAAGAATATAGTTTTACATCCACATATAGTTACCTGCAAAATAAAAAATTACACCTAATTACAAATCAAGATACTCGTGTAGCTCAAAATATTTACATATATAAATAATTTTATATCACGAAAAATTGCACCAATAATGCTTTACAAAATGGTCGCAACTAAATCAATTGTATCGTTCTGCTATCATTACATCGAAAAAAAAATAAATTATAAAATAATATTTTTCGCACAATTAGGTATTGATAAATTCTGGATAGAAACAGGAAGTTAAATCCAGCCGACACCGAATAAAATTAAACATAAATCTCTGTTACCGGAATGCATTGTTCAGAACGAATTGTATTCACGCCGATTGTGTTTATTCGCAATTTTCGCGATAAACGAGAACGCGATAATCAAGAATCGTTTATCAGGATTCGATCGTAATCGAATCGACGTTGAAATCGTCAGTCGAATGTTGTAGGTATCTCGAATTTATAGTTCTTTTCCTCTGTGCTCTTCCTATATCGTGGCAGCCGGTTAATGCACTATTGTGATACGAGTACGTCCGGTCACGTAGAAAAATGAGCGTCGTTCAACGATCGTGAACCTGCGAAACAGTAAAGAGCAACAGGTTCCGCCGTTATCGTGCGAGTGACTTCGAGAACGAAGCGAAACACGACGTACTTTGCACTCCTTCTCATCGCCTCTCTTTCTCCCTATCTTTTCTTTCTCTCTTTTTCCCCGCGACTCGCGAAGGCGGATAAAGGCGAGGATAAAGTTGAAAGGTATTCACCCTTGGTGAAAGTAGCTCCGCGATCGATGTCGTGGCTGCCGTTTCGGCCGCATACATGCGCGCAAAGAAGCAAAAGAACTTACATGTCATTTTTCCGGGTATTTTCCCAAATTTGTTCCGCAAAATTTTCATCCTGTATTCATATTCGCACCCTTGCAATATCAACTTTTGGTTGACAATCTGAGCAATTGGATTTTTGTAAATAATGATATCCAGATTTTTTTTAACAGTATACAAGTTAAAATTCGTTAAATTAAAGTTCGTTTTTTATATAACTTTTAGATATCTAACAGATAAATAAGTTTTTATAGGAAATCTTTCAAAAAAAGTCTCTCTCGATTGTTTTTCATTCATCATTACAATTCATTAGCATTTTGATTTAATTATTTATTTATATGAGCTTAAAATAATAGTAAATTTAATAGATGGTAAACTTAAAATTACGTTGTACATGTTCGAGCGAGTTTTTTCTAATTGGATTTTCTTGATATCTGAGTTGAATTAATTCAGGCAAAGATTTTATCCAAGCTTTGATTTAGGAAATTATCAAAAACTTACTTTTACACGAAATTTTTATAACCAATAGCACTTATTATTGAAAATACAATCTTGCAAATATAATATAATAATTTCTTTTAAAAAAGTAAATTTATAAATAACTTTAAGTTATTCATTTTCATAAGAATTATATGTAATGTTTTGTGCATTTAAAATTTACACTGCCAAAAGGAATCAGCATTATCAATGGAAAATATTATTGAACCTTCAAATGTTAATTTCAAGTGAGACATAGCAACTCTCCTACAGACTCAAAATCAATAGTTCTATATTTTTAGCTACATAACTTCGGAGAGACGTAAGTCGGACGGACGTAACCCGACGAGAGCTCTGTAATGAGTGAAAAAAAAGGAGGACGAAAGGATTTCTACTGAAGATACTAAAATTATATAAAAAAATTTTTATAATCAATCGTCAATTTTATCACTTCAATGTATCAAGTATTTATCTATATATTAAACTTTAAACTAAAACTCTGTTAAATCAAAATCTTTTTACAATTATGTAAAAGAAATTTTATTATTTATTTATTTTTTGAAACTTAAATTCATCGAATTAATTAATTTTGATTGCTAAATAATACCAGAATTAAATCTGCGACTTTGAAATTGGAACAACGGTGGAAGGATGGTTCATTTAAAGATACGACGCATAGAAGCATCCTAGGAGGACGGATATTTTGGTACATTTAATACCAAATTGCGCCCACGAAAATCTCGTTCGTAGATCTTGGCACGTACGAAGCCTTTGTTATAACAAGGAACCTAGCTCACCCTCGTGTCACGCCCTCGTACAGGCAAAAGCTTAGAGTGACTGCCGAGATTGCTCAGATTTGAGTTGTCTCGGGATTTGTGTAACTAACAATCGTCCCAGCACGATTAGACAGGAGAAACAGTTCTAATAACGAGGCCACTGACCTGCCGCAGTAGGTTCGTTAGCGTTCGGCACTCACGAACCGGCCGACTTCGTCAATCTTTCCCCTCCTTCGACAATTAATGAGTCGTAATATGCATCGATCTTTGGAAGCCGGCAATGACGCGTCTCGTCATCGTTCGAGATCGATTCTTTAGCAGACATGCGCATATCGGCTTGATTTTATGCAGAAGCGAGGTGACGCACGAACCGCGTGAAACTTATATCGTCCTAATCGAATCGTGCATCGCGCGACATCGTTGACCGACGATTATACGGTATTACAGCAAGTATAATAACTTTCCGTTACGAGAATTCCAATTCTTTGAAATTTAGATGTTACCTACATTTAGAAGTCGTCTCCATCATCTATATATATTCCGACTTGCACGTGCCTTCATTTCCTGATTGTATAGCTGACTCTGTGGTATTCTCGACATTTTTTATTGTTATTCAGAGTGGCATGTTATTCACGCTTTAGTTCCTAAGTAATATTTATCAGTTGTTTGCATAAAAATTCCCGAATATGCTACATAGTCGTGACTTGCATATCTCCTTTCCGCAGCGTACATCTGCGTTATCTAACATTAGTGACTATTGAACCGGAGAGAATATATCTCACAGTCTAAACTATAACAGGTCACTGACCCCCGCCTCGTCGTGAGCCAATGCGGTTAACGTTCGTTTCATTAGTCGCCGGTACTTAGTAAAATTAGTATCAACACTCGAATGAGAATCAAACACCGTAATATGTCGAAACAACGCTCTTAATTATCGATTAGGATTATATCGAGTGAAGTTCATTGATCGGAAATTGTTTTTATTATCACAACACATCGTTATCATTTATTCTTGTTATTAATATTACAGTAGTAAAAACAAATATGTGTGTCGATATAAAACAAATATGAATCGGATTACAGTAGGCACCGATTCGATCAATCATGAAGTATGTATTACGCGATAAGTCGAAGAAATCAGTATTGTCTCTTTGATAGATTACTGCCTGCCGTGTAATAACGAGTTGTCGAAAGGAACTTTATCGCATGACCTATATATACCGAAGAGATCACGTTCCGAAATTCGAAGGGGTCGTCGAACCGTCTGGTCTCGTTCCTGATGCTCGCAATCGTTAGAGAAGCCAGACGTCTTCCGATTTACATCCTGCTGATGCCAAAATGACAAATGCGACCGTGGAGCTTACGTATGTTTCTCCATTGTGCGATGAATCGATTTCTATTCCTCCTTCTTCTATTCCGTCTTCTTTTGCAACACTATCACTCGTTTGAATAGCTTCAAATCTAACGTCAAAAAAATACATCCCTAGTAGCGGCAACATGATTCGTCCTCTACGTTATTTATTTACCATATAAATCTTATGCAGAGAACTTTAATAATAGACTCTGTCTGTGCTGCGTAGTGCTTGTCCCATTTGATATTTTATTGGCATCGTATAATGGCATCCCCCCCGTCGTAACTAAACGTTTTTTATATAGCACTTAAATTCTTTTCGCCTCTGTCTTTTTGGCCGAAATATCTCCCCGATGTTAGACAAAATAGTTTTCATAATATATTATCCAGATATCTTTATGACAAAATCGTATTTTATCTAAATAATTAAACCGTGAAATCCGAGTCATGGAATAAAATAATGTGTAAGATAATGTATTCTTTATTATGTGAAATGTGTGTGTTACTACTTGATTTCACTATTTCACTTCATTCAAAAATTTCACTTTATTTAATATATTTTTTAGATTAAAAAATAATAAATTGAGAAAAGCATATTGATCAGACGGTAAAAGACACGCACACAAAAAAATTTTTAAAATTTTACTTCAAGACTGATACTTGTAACAGTTTTCACCCCGATTTTTTTATTTAATTCTGATGATAGCATAGCTTATTTGGACGTCTAACAGTAATTTCGCGGTGACTGTTAGACGAGTCCGTCTCGGCGCGTTCGAGCAGGTCACTCACCTTTCACGGTATATTCGAGCGGTTAGATTCATTAGGCGCCGAACGTGTTACAGAATATTTGTGTCAAATTGAATGAGTTCACTCGATGTCACGAGTCGCGAGAGAAATGCCCTTACGGCAATCGTATGGCTAACGGATGGTTTATTAATTTCGTGCATACATCGACCTTCATCCTCATGGTTGCGTCACAAACAGTTTGGAATTTAATCTGTTCAAGGTGTTCCGAAAAATGTACGTACCGTTATGAGACCTATATTCTTAAAAAGTCATTATAACCATTTCATTCTCCACTAAGTGATTTAATCAGAGATTTGTCGAAAGTTTCTCCATCGATGAGCGCTCGGTTTTAAATCTCATTGTTATTATAAAAATTACAACTACATCATTTGAAAAATAAAGACAGCAAGTTCGATAATATTTTTGAAGACTTCTCGTGTTATCAATACAGAATATAATATCAGCTGCCTTGTGCGACAACTTATCATATCACTCAAAGCACAAGTTTCAGTTTTACTATCAATGTATTATTGTTCTTGCGACGAAACAAAACGAAAATATGCAACATATCCACGTCAACCCGACATTTCTGCATACCATCTTGCTTCGAGTGACACGAAGGCCGTTAATAGGACACAAATTAAATTCCAATAAGATCGCTCGGAGTGCAAAGCTTGATTTAATTTCACGTAAATCTCGCGATAAGAGTTCCCCAGCTTCACTAAATATGTGGGGAAGATTGCTGATATGGCTCGGTAAGCTGAGCCAGCGCACTTACGTGTGCACCACTAAACTAATTAACTACGTTAATGAGCCATGATATAAGAGGTGCATACGCACGGTATCCGCGCGGACACGAACGATAGATATCGTAAATCCTAATAGTAATGCGTATCGCTTCTTTAATAAGACAGAGGAAAGTAGAAAAAGAGAGAGAAAAAGAGGGAGATAAGAAAATAATGTGGTAGATTCTTATTTCTAAACGAAATTTGATTGCTACGAATAATTTGAAATCATACATGAAAACTGCAGAAAGTTCCGTCGAAAGTAATAAACTGCCGAATAGATATAAAGAGAGAGGAACCTCTTTCTCTTGGAGAAAAGAAAATATCACGTCTGGAAATCTGTGCTATTTCTTTCTTTCTCTTAGAGATTATGAGCTAATGTGCTTATCGTTATAGATAATATATATTTATTGATGTTATAATTTTTATTATGTATAATATTTTAAGCTCATATATATACACACACGTGCACGCGCGCGCACACACACACACGCATACACGCACAAATCATGAATTATCAATTCCAAACATAGTTTATTTAAATGGACAATATTTAACTAAAAATTCGAGAAATTGCAAGAGAGTTATATCATTTAATTTACTTATAAATAATACGAGATGTGCACATCACACAAATCTAAATATTCTTTCTTTTTCGAAAAAAATTCATTAAAAAGAATTAAGTGGTAAAAAATGATATTTTAAATCCGGATTTTCTCTTACTCACTCACTCACTCTTTCTCTCTCTCTCTCTCTCTGAAGTACAAAAAAAGAGAAATTAAGCTCGATATTTAAAGAGTCTGATATTTTTTCCCCAGACACAAACAGCGCCGAATACGCAATTCTAAAATAGGAACCCCGAAATTATACACAGCTACATATACACGCGTCTTTAATAATCGTGCTCTAATGCAACACATGCGAAACAGATACGCGGCGGAAGCGGAGCTTGCCTCCCGCTCCACCCGGCGGCTCTGGTTTTTCGCAGGTGCACAGTTACAGCCCAAGGAAAAAAATACGACATCGTCGTCGGGGTCGACGTGCACCAATGGAATATTGGCCGTCCTACCAGAGTCAGAGCTCGCCCATTAACATATTTAATGCGTCGCGAGTGCATAACGCGCGCGCGTTGCGCAGCGCGCGCAACCTCGCGCTCGTCTCGTGCCTCGCGCGCTTGTATATGTATATACGCACGCATATACCGGCGCGTGCGCGGCACTATGCACTCGACCGAGTCATTGACCCGCGTATAAAACACACACACACACACACACACACACACACACATATATATATATATGTAGGCGTTGCATCGCCGCCACCGACAACCAAACGTGCGCGCGCGCGCGTTCTCTCGTCTAGCGACGATGACGACGTTGACGACGACGACGGTGGTGTCGAAGATGGTGCAGCGACGAGCATGCAACGGCGGGTGCAGTGGTTGCAGCGTTGCACAACGCTCAGCGTCGTCGCTCGCGGGGATTGTGCGCTCCTCGCGGTTATTATCGTTTACGAGGGGGACGCGAGAGCCGCGAAAATGCGTTGGGAAACTTCCAGCATGCAACTGGCTGCGGAACTCGTCGAGATATACAGTTCTATACAGTTCTATGCGTCGACGACGACGACGACGATGCCGACGAGTCGCTTTCTCGCGGACGCGAGCGTGTACACGCGTCGCAGGATTTATCCTCCGCAAATTCAGAGGGATCAAAAGGCATTCTGTCGCGCATTTCTCGACGCAATTCAATTCAATTCTATCGCGAGAAGCATCCGTCATTATTGAGACTATTACGAAATATTATTACGAAAAGCAGCGAGTAATTTGTATGAAATTTTTTTTATATCGAAATTGTGTGGATAAGATCTTTTATTTTTCTTGAAAAATAAACGCAACGAAGAAAAATATGAATTCAAGAAGTCGTAAAATAAATTTGGACTAAGCGTAGGCAAGAGTAAATATTTAAGGTAGCGCGTAGCTCGAAGATCGTTTAAACACTTTTTTTCAATCGAAATCTGTATTATTTGATAGTATTTTATTATATTTGTATTATACATTATTTTTTAAATTAAAGATAGACGTGTAGTTTATTCGGCCGAAATTCAATAAAATTTTATTTAGGAGGAACTCAAATGCGTCTACGTCAAATTTATTCACTCTATAAATCTACTTCCACTTGATCGAACGGTTCATAAATAAAAGACCTAACGATAGTTTACACGCTCTGTACATACATATATCAATACAGACAATTGGCTGGGAATGCAAATTTCGTTATAATGAGGATTTGGCTCTATCTGTCCATTATAATGAAATTTGAATGTAGTTCAGAACGAAAATAGAAAACGGGTCAACCCCAAATGCATGTTACAAAATTGCGTATTAACTAGCGCCACGTGTCAGCCTAGGCTACAATCCTAAACGGCAAACAACAAAAATCGAAAAAATCGAACGGTTCGATTAAGATAATCTTACAGTATGTTGCATCTCTGGAAGTGAGATTAGTATTCTTTGACACGGATCAAAGTTGTATTAAATTGACACCAAATTTGACAGGATAATTCAATGTTTACAATAATTTAAATGGTTACGATAATTTAAATAGTACTCGAAAGGGACGGAAGTCCACAATTACCAAGAAAATCCAAAATACGAGTATAAATAAGAATCTCACATAGCAGATGCCTCATAATCACGCGAGAAGCTGTGAAGATTTTCTTATTGCGACGACACCGCGCAATCAGTCTGTCGAGAAGAGAGTGGGTATCAATTATCGTTATTATATGACTCGTTAGAAGCCAGGGTGACTCGAAACTCGACGTCACGGTGTCAATCGCGTTCGCTGGCTGCTTTCTAGATGAAATGGTTTCTGGCTTTCAGAGAGATTTTTCACGACGCGAGTTTGCGACGAAGTAAGAGAAACGCTATCTATAATCCTCATTACGACAGAGAGCATGTATTCCGCGAAAACGCGTGCGATTAAGAAATTGCGCAGCAGGGTTAACCGCGACGGCTTTAATTGGCGGTTAACGTAATGCTGCGGTGACAAAGGTACACCTTCTATGAGTACAGGCCCGCTCGCTCATAACGTAATCACCTTGACGCGCGTATATGAAAACGTCTGATGCCTGGGATCTTATGTACACGAACTGGCTAGAGCTTGAACTGCGTAGTTTCATGTAAAATCTCATGTTGAACGTTTAGGTGAAACAGCTTCAATGACATCTAATTTAGTCTTAAATTTCAACTCTTAAGGAGGATCGATTTTTTGGGGAAAGAGATACTTTTATTTTGTTATGTATTAACAATACCAACATATAAAAATTACCAAGATATAAAAATTTTTTAATAATAAAAAAGGCTATTTTAAGATTTGTTGTTAAAAAAGTAAATATTAAACACAATTATTACATACATTAAGTAAACATTAAAGTTAAACAAGTAAATATTAAATGCTAATTTTTAATTCCGTATCATAATATTAATGTTAATATTATAAAAAATGTAAATAATTTAATTTCGTGTTAAAAAAATGATCAATTGCTTGGCAACGTTTCTGGAAATGAGATTAGTATTCTTTGACGCAGAATGCGGATCAAAGAATAATGAATTAAATTGGCATAAAGTTTGACAAAATAATTCAATATTATACATTATCATTTTGCAAATGATTGTTATGATCAAAAAATATAAGTTTTAAAAAATTGTTTCAAACAAAAAATTGTAGGGTATAAAAAGATCCATTTACTGACTTTATGAGTTTGACCTTAGATGGTGTTGCCAAGGTCAGGTCAAGATCATCTTGAATTTTTTAAATCGACGGTTGATTCAGCCAATGAAGGCAAGATCGGTGGTTGATCTAACCAATGAAAACAAGATCGGTGGTAGATCCAGCCAATGAAAACAAGATCGGTGGCAGATCCAGCCAATGAAGGCAGATTTTGAAATATTTCGAAGTTTCCGGCCTTTTTCGGCCTCGTATGTCGTAGCGATGTAATGACACGTTTCCAACCCTAAGTTTGTTTGTAAAAAATGATTCTTATAGTGCCCTCGACAATCTCTGAAAATTTGTCGATTGAATTTCCAAACACTCTATATATGTGTACAGATGAAATAGAACCTTTTTACTGCTTTTTTATTAAGTTTTTATGTTGAATTTAATTAACCAAATAAGCATACTTTTATTAGTTTTTTGTTTGTATACGAACAAACTATATGGAACAGAGAGTTAAATTTTTGCAAGGACATAAAAAAAGCTTTGCTTTAACTATGTATACAAGTTTTATGTACATTTAAATATTTTAAAAAGTAATATAATATAGCAGTAATATAATATATCCGTTCGATGTATTTGCCATATAAGATGTTACGTATAAAATCTAATTTTAACTTTAATTTTCTCTCTTTTGAAGCTACATAAACAATCGGTTTGAAATTTTAATATGATATTAGTTTTGCTTCAAAGAATATTCTATATTATTTATAAACAAATTTAAACATTTGATTTTTTGATCATACTTTCTTAAACGGAGATCAAACTCGATAACTACAAGATTCAAAAACATTGCAATGACATCAATTCCATATTTTAGAATCTCTATATTTTAGAAATTTATTTAGCCAATAACACGGTCTACCAAATGAAAAAATTAAGGAACGGCTCAAAATTATAAGTATATCATATGATTATATCATAAATATTTTTCGAATATTTACAAGTAATTTCGATCCAACGTACGTAATTCCTCAATTGCAGTTCTATAAAGTGTGCTATTATAAATTTTATACTCTAACAAGGCAATATTTTCCACATTTTCCAAAAAATTAATCCTATTAAAAAAAAATCTATAAAAATGCGAATGTACTGTCGCTTATCCAAAAAACGATCGCGAGATGCACTCATCGTCATCGCTTGGTAACGCATGTTTCTGCAATCGCAACGCATGGGGTCAGCCAACCGCGACACCCGAAGGCCCCGCTGACCAGCGGCGCAGACCGCGCGAAGGGCCCGTAAAAAGTAGGAGGTAAGGGAGGCGTGAGGAGAAACGGAGGGAAGAAAGAAAGAGATAGAGAAAGAGAGAGTGAGAGAGGACCGCAGGACCCACTTGAAACGCCTGCGAAGGACCGTAGTTGTTGACTCGCTGACTGACTAAACTAATGACATCGTTACTGACTGGCCTGGCCTTATGCTTCCCTCTCCATCACTCTAACTCTCCCTCTCTCGATGTCTCTCTCTCCCCCGTCGTCCCGCTAACACCCCCCTCCTCCTCACCCTTCTACTGCTTTTCCCTACTACACGCACCTTCTCGGTCGCGATACCGCATCGCGCGCGTATATCGATGCACCGATGCACTCTCACGCGCGCGTAGCACATTCGCGCACATTCACGCAGCCGCGCATTGAGCACAGACTGCCTGCGCTCACTGGTCGAGTTCAATGATCTCTCGGATCGCATCGTCTCGCTTTATCTCACCCTGGTCGATCCGCGTGGTCTTTCCCCCCCCCCCCTCTCTCTCTCCCTCTTTCTCTCCATTTTACACACGCGCTCTCGCACCGAGTATCGCCACGTCTCTTGCGCCCCTCGTCACCACCGACACTTCGTATCTCGTTCTGTCTCTTCCTGCCTCTCGTCCTTTCCTTCTGTCCTCCTTCCCTCCTTTTCTCCCACCTATAGATTCCTCCTGCTTCTGTGCTTTCCCTCCCTGCTCTTTCTTCGCCACACGTTCCCTCCTCTGTCGCTACTCTTAGTTGTACCTCTCCTCCCTCTCTCTCTCTCGCTCGCTCGCTCGTTTGCTTTTTCTTTCTCTTTCTCTCTTCGTTTCCCGTACTGATGGCGATGCCGAGCACAACGGTCTCAAGTGGCAATGCGGACGACGCAGATGCACGCATTGGATTGTACAACGTTGGACGTTAATGGACTAGCGCGAGAGAAGAAGAGAGTACGCCGATCGGTATGTGAGCGGATTGCTGGCGTTACAGATGACTCGTTACGTTAGGCGATAATACGTAAATTGCACAGACACGACTATGCGAGTAGACAGTTTGGCTCAACTGGTATAGAATTATTCGATAATAAAAGGAGAAAAAAGCAAGAGTTTTTTAAAATAGATAAAAATTCCTGTCTACAAAAGGAAAATTGTTTCGAAAAATCTGAGTATAAAGACGGATGTATATGAGACATTAAAGTATAAAATTTATAAGCTAGATATGTTGTGTCATTTTCCTTTTCCTTAGTAAACGAGAGAATAGAAGCTGTTTCTCGATATGTTTTTACCTTGTAATCAGCATACTCATATTCAATCGAATTTAACTTTTATATTACTCCTATTACTGCTAATAATAATATCAGAATGAAATTAAATGTGAGTCAAATATATCTAGTAATTATTGAACATTGAATTAATCCAGTATCATTAAACGAAGAAAAACAATTTTATTAGTTTAGTTTCATAAATTTAGAATTTATATATTTTTTTAAAGAGTAAACATTATTTAAAGATTTGATTTCTTAGCATATTTTAACGTGCCTCTTACATATAATTGAACTTTCATAATATATTTCCTACTATATATATATATATATATATATATATATATATATATATATATATATACACGGTAAATATATAAAATACTTAAATATTTAGTGGACAAATTATACCGTATTGCGATACATTCCGAACTATAAATAACAAAGAATTCTTAAGAGAACAGCGATGTGATCTCAACGCGACTCGCTATGCGATGCGTGTTGCTTGCATTTTCGCGCACGCATCTAAGCAAACACGTACGGACACACGCGCGCGCGCGCACGAATACCGCTGAGAGTGAGAGTCCTACAAGATACGCACTCTACGCGTTGACACAGCGCTCCTTGTATTGATACACACATCGACTTCTACATCGTGCACCCGTGCGATAGTGTGCGCGCTTATATGACGAGTGTACGCGACGAGCAAATGCGAACATGTGTAAACGTCCAAGTCTTGGTCGTATTTGCGAATGATGCGGGTACAATGTACCGAACGCAATTCAGCATCGTTCTCTACATCCGGTACATCGGTACGGTTCGATTACACCTGCTCGCAAATGTAATCGCATGTCTGGACCAATCCCGTTTTCGTGAGGGGGACAACGTTTTTCAGAAACGACGCTTTCCCTGCTTGTCTTTAATCGACTAAACCCGATAATTAAATTTGATAAAATTACAAAAATAAATACTAAAAATAATAATATAAATACATAACGACGAATATAAATATCAAATGAAAGAATATTTGCGTACATATCTGGGAAGAAACAAAACTTTTATTTTAAAAGCTTCTAATTTCTTAATGTAATTTTTCTCCGAGGTCACGAGTTAATTTCAATATTACTTTTTGTAATCTAAAACCGAACTGAAACCGAAATTACATCTGGCTTCGATCGTCGCACAAGAGCTGGATATGAAAACTAAAAATAAAAATATAAAAATTTTAAAAAATATATAGAAATCTTCATTCGTACGTTTCATCGTATACTACTGCCAGCACGAAGTCCTGAAATTACATCGAAATTACACCGATCCCAATCCTCGTATTCAACGGACGCATATCGCGCGAGACACGCCACGAAAATCACATCCGGCGAAAGTGTGACGGAATTGAGGTAGGCGCGTCAATTACGGCGCATCATGAGAAAATCACCACCGTAAGTACCGTGACACGGACGAAGGAACACCAGTCAGAATTGACCCCCGCGCTTAAAGGTCAGTGCGACGCGGTAGTAACGACTCGATGACCCATCATGATTGTACATATATTGCCCATCTTATCAAACGATGCGCCGTCGACATTAAATTCTATCATTTCTTCATCCCTTCGCCTCCCCTACTTTCGACCTCGCCCTCGCTCTTCAACGTCGGGCTTGCCGATGACAAGGATCTTTCAAGATCGCCAACATGATCGTTATATAATCCACACAGACGACACTTCGTTTGAATTTAGTGTATTAATAAAATAATCGTCAAAACACATCTACATCAAAATGTAAAATAAATCTATGTGTACAGATATAAATTTCACTTCTTCGAAAGATTTTCCTTTCTAGAAAAGATTGATTGAAAAACTGAAATTTGTTGCATTTTCTTATTTTTCACTTGATTTATTTTATATTTTGATAGCTGTAAATTCTGTTAAATCTATTAAATCTTTACATGTTTTTAATACGTTCACTGTTCACACGCATATCTTAAAGCATTCTTGTCAATTCCGAGATATGCGCTATGTGAACGTATTAATGGTGCGTATTTAAAAAATTATTCATAAATAATATTTTTAATACTGAAATAAATGCATGGAATACACAATTGCTACTCGCTATTTTTCTTCAGTAGTATTTATAACATAACACTTTTGGGTTTCGATTTTTTTTCAATTAGATCAGTTTTAATTGTTTCACTATATCACAGTTAAAAGAAATGCAAAAATAAAGAATGCAAAAGTTTTTTTAATTTTAAATCTGATCTTTTACTTGGAACATAATATAGTCTGATCTAAAATGTGATATTATTACATATTATTATATATATTAAAAGAAAATTTCTCGTTGTAAACGATCTATTGATTGATAGTTTAAAAAGTCTCAATAGAATGAAAGATTGTGTCCTTTCGGTAGACAGAATATATATATATTCATTAATCACTTCTTTTTATGAGAGATTTAGCAGAGAAAAATAGATCTGCCTTTTGCAGAATGCATCCACGTTGTCTCAAGAGCGACTCGGAGTCTAATGAGTTTGCGACCGATCATATCTTTGCCCTCATAAACAAAAGTTTTACGATCGGGGCGCCTACAACATGCATCATCGACACGACTTTTAATAGATTCTGTCGGCGCGGCTGCAATAATCGTGTCAGCAAGAATGTTTATTGCCTCCAGCTGGACAGCTTTTTAAGAACTGGTCGGTGAACACCGTGCCACACAGAGACGCATCCCAACCTCGGAATTTCAAATCGAAAGTCTTCGTATCTTCAACATGGGCGCGTTTCAAAAAAATAATGATTGAAATAAATAATGATTGAAACTTAACGATAATTCTCGCATTTGTTTTGATTTATTTGAAGGTTTATTTTACTTTGCCGAGAAAATATTTGAAACACACATATTTACAGCGATTCTCCGATATCGTGAAATTTCTGTCATAAGCATTATGGTACATAAATATATATCATCTCTAGTAAGACAGCTTCTTTTTAAAACTTTAGACTTGTGTTAAAATATTGAACATTTCATATTAAATAAATACGGGAAATTCGTAACCAAGAAAAAATTAAGTTCACAGCCTTCCTCAACGTTTGCGATTAACATAATTTCCGATTAATATAGACGTCATTTACCACGTCATTTATATTTCTTTAAATCACACTGATTTCACTCATTGAAATGATCGTGACTGAAATTAACTATAATAATTTGAGTTTAACTGAACTCTTCTCTCGTCTGCCGAGAGAGATCAGAGGGATAGTAATTGCACCACCCCTCTGCCTTCGGCTCAAACGACGAACGCAATGGGCAGAGTGTTTGATCTTCCGTTGCAGACGCAGAGGAGGAGGTTGCGCACGGCTATCAACGATCGCGAGAAAATAATCGCATTCTCGAGAGCGGCACCTCGGCGGTACCGCTGCATAATATGCGTCTCGGCGTGCGTCGTCGTCGGGCTCTAAGGCTATTTCTGTACGAGCGCGGAGCGGTCTCCGGCGCGCAAGAGCAGATACAAGGATGAACTAGTCGACTGTCTCTCATCCGAAAGAATTGCGATTTCGACGCTACGGACGCAGAGAGAGAGAAAGAGAGAGAGAGAGAAAGAGGGAGAGGAAAGGGAAAAATTTTGCATATAAGTTAATTGAAAAAAAATAAAACTCCAAATTGATGGCATTAATATCTGTAAGACATTAGACCATTGAACTGTCAGGTGTCTATGTATAAAGATCGAACGGGTGTCATACATCACAGTGGCGAATCGCCACGCTCTGCAAGTTTCAAAGTCGGCTTAATCTGTTTAACAACGACGAAGGCACAAATCGTACTATTGTTTCAGTAAAGAGCGACTCAAAGCAAACAGCATTGTGGTGCACTTCGTATTGAAACGTGTTGCGTGTATCGGAGCGAAGAAACTGGGACGGCAACAAGAGCGATAACAAAGGAGCCACTGCAACGCGTTCGCAACCGTATAATATAGACTATAGAGTGTCGCGCGGAGTGTTATCCCGTTATTTCTTTCAGCACAGAAAGTAATCTTCGATTAATTCGGAAGCGATTTTCTCTTCACAAAAACACTAACTTCGAGAATCCTCCGTTAGGAACTGTTACGAGAATCAAGTGATCAAGAATCAAGTTTGAAATGTTCAAAGTACCATGACACAATAAAATCCATGTGTAATTTTAAACTGCGGTCTAACTGAAAATTAGTTTGTGAAATAAGAATGCAATTAATTTTATATAATAGAAAGATGTATTGTATAAATTGATCGAAGATTTTATGATTGAAAAAATAATGATACTCCGGTTTTATACTTTATGTATACGTTTGTACATAAAATGCACAATATGTATATTATCTATGTATATTTGTTTACGATGTAAGCGCGCGTAAAGATGTAAGTGAATGGGTTACTAGCTAGACGTTATCTTGTTTCTTCTCCATATTTTTTTATACTTAAATATACACTAAACATACTTATTAAACACGCATGTGTGCGCACACGTTCGCTCTTCTCTTTATATATACATATATATATATATTGTATTTTGTTTAAAAAATGTTTTATAATATCCTATATTCAAATAATCTTATATACAATTATTTTGTTTGAAATTTTTCTGAATTAGAATTGCAATAGACAAAGCAAAATTTTAGAAATAAACATTTTCAAATAATATTTATATTTCACGTCAAATATACTATAGTTTTCGCTACAAGATCAAGTAAATGCGTCTGTAAAATTGTGACACGCACGAAGCCGTCGTTGTTATTCACCCAGTGCCGACTCCCAAATATGTCCCTTGCCGTAACCGTAATCACGGCACATGATCGGTAATGAGTATGCTCGGTAAAATTGGCCACTAAATCTAAAGTACATAACAGCGGTGCTCCTTTCAATTCGGCTTACGGACCGCACTCTCGTGTTTAACAGTCGGGAACGTGACTTCCGGCCCCGTCGTCCGGCCCATACGGAACGTCCTTGGCTCTCTCTCTCTCTCTCTCTCTCTCTCTCGTTTCTTGAGAACTCGAAAATGGAAAAGAGGACACTCGTGTAACAACACGATAGATAGTAAGCACGTCTCCGAGAGCTGTCTCTCGCGTGAGGTAGGTCAGCGTTAACGCTCGCTAGGTTATCCCTGGCATCTCGTATTTCTCGTCGAAGCAGAAGGATCGATTTAAATTTCTTCTTGCAGAAGAAACTCTTGAATTTTACTGAAGCAAAGTTGCGTCTTCAAGAGCGGGACTGCGTTTTCAATAGAAATAGACAAAAGACGTAAGATGAGATATTATCGCGATATTGTATTAGAATGAAAATATTTACTCAATATACAATTATTACCCTATAATTGTTCTAACGCCGTAAAATAATTGCATTGAATAAAGCAACCTATCTTCTAAAAATTTCAAATTATATATTTGTATTTCTCCTTTTCCATGATTATCTACGTGGGGTTTGGTACCCCACATAAAAAAGAAAACGAAAGATATTCGGAGATACGCGGTTTGCTGTTGAAGCAATCTATTTGATGTCCTTCTATTTCTAAAGAAAAAAAGAAGTAAAGTATTCTATACCATCTACCTGCTACACAAGTCAAGGTGACGTATTGCATTCAAATACCGACTGGTGCGGCAAGTTTCGGAATTTCTCACATTATACTGTACAAGCGATGCCGTGAATATACGTAGGTATACCCGTGTGTACCTCCCGAGGACAAGTTATTAACCATAAATTCGTGCCACGATTGCACTTGGGTGTCCCACCGAATAAGAAGCATGTCGAGGTACAAGGGGGGCACAACCTCCGACTAGCCCCGCTCCGCTTCGTACTGTTGCGGGGTCATGTGGCTTGTCTTAAACCGTGGCACATTTGCATTCCTCTCGGAGTCGACCTCAGACATTCGTGTGCTCCGCAGGCAAGGTCAAAACGGCTATTCTCCCTATCGCGCTCATCGCAGATTGCTCTCGATAACGGGTACAGTCTGTATGGCATGTATTCTTATATACACTCTATATACACATTGTCGAAAGATATATGGATATGTCAAGGATACACGATACAGAAATCATGTTTGTTTTTTTGTTACGTGTTTTTTTTTTTAATTTTGTACATTTTGTACGTTCCATATTTTTTGGAAAAATAATAATATTCTTCAAGTAGAAGAGTTCATAGAGAAAGAGCTATGATAAACATGCAATATCGTATCATTAGAATTTATTTTATATATTTAAATTCTACGCTGGTTAAAACATTATCAATCATAATTGTTATAAGAAAAATAATATTGCCATGATTACGAGATATTATGCACGTATTTCTTAAGTAAATCGACAATTAATGTAATATTGAAGAAATATTAGTCTAAACGAAATTAATGAGACAGTTTAATACAAATTTTTTTAGATTACAATTAGAAGAAAAGATCGGGAAAAAATAAAAGTTAAATCGCGCTCCTTTCGATTTACATGTACATTTGTAAAATGTATATACATATAATACATATAAGTCATACATAATACGTACAACTCTCTTCAGAATCGTGAACATGCTAGGTGCAATAATGGGGGGGGGGGTGGGGGGATACTATTAATATTTCTAAAAATTTATTTCACTATTAATTTTTAAAAAATCTTATTTGAGATAATCAAATTCTTAGAAAATTGATTTAAACCGTCATTGCATCAAATCCTTCGAATGAAATCGTTCATTTAGAAGGGATTAAATGTACGTAACGCAATTGCAACTTGTTGCATTCATTAATCGCCCAAGGCATTAAAATCGCCACCTCATTCATCATTCGAAAATCAATGCTACATCCCTTTTCCTCCCTTTCTCTCGCTCTATCCCTCTCTTTCTCTGTCTTCTTTTAAAGCCGGACTTAAACGACGCATGGCTCGGCCATTCTTATTCTTTTCAATAAGTTCGCCTTACGAATTCCCTCTTTTTTTAATCTGTTGATATAGGCTCGCCGAGCTACGCGTCGTTTAAGTCCGGTTTAAGAACGGCCGATTTAGGAAGGGAACGCCTCACACTTGCCCGCTGTCTTTCTACGGAAGAACAAGTATACCCAGAACGAGACATACAGTAGAACGAGTCGCGTGAGGCAGGTCAGCGACGTCGGCTCGCGACGAGGGGAGCGCTTCGTTTTAAACGGGCTTGATCAAGCCATTCGCATTCCTCGTAGTTCATGCGTTCGCTTCGTCCGTCGCCTGCCTCGCAGATTCGTCCTTCGTGTTCGTGCGATGCGATGCACCGCACGGTACACTTCGTACTTGAACAATCCTGATATTCGCGCGTTGAGGATCGTGAACGATGAAATAGGGATATCATTCACACTGTGATTTCGAGATACTTTGTTTCCGATAAAATGCTTCTATTATGTCGATGTCGATGTATAACGGTGAGCATGAGTACTTCTTGCTGTCGATAGCTTCAGCTTCGATGACAAAATATAGTGTCTTTTAAAAGTTAAGTAGAACGTCATGAAAGACATTCATGTTTGATAAAACTGCATATAGTTTTTTTCTTTTGTATATAACACATTTCTAGTGTTTCTATAATAATATCAAGATTTCTTGGAACAATTTTCGTTACTGATATTTTATTTTTGTTGTTCTCGATGGTGATATCGATGTTTGAAAATCCTAAATAGAATGTATACGTGAAAAATATGTGTCCGCTCGACATGGTAACTAAAAACAAGAAACATCTTGTATATGATTTGTATAGACTAATAATCGTAGATTAGTAATAAGATCGAAGATTGACATTGCAAATTCAATTTGTAAATCCTGAATAAGAAATAGTTGATACCATGTACAAATTGAAACAATTTTCCGTTAACAAAAATATCGAATAAAAGAAGGAAAAAGATATTAAAAGAGAAAATAAAAGAAAATAATTCACGATGTAAAATGTAAGTATCATCTGTTGCAAATGAAAGGATGCTTCCAAACTTCCTCTCAGATTACTTTTCGATCGACGAAATCCACGACTCGTTTTCGATTATTATAAGAGAGCAACGTTTACGGACTTCTTGACGCAACGCGGCACGGTAGAGCACGTACACGTGTCATCATTCCACGGTAAATTGCGCGCGAAGCTGATAGTGTGTCATTCAAGGACACATGTAACTGTGAAGGCGAATAGCGCATTTTTCTAGGCTATTGATTGCATCTACCGAATATAGGGTAATATTCAATCTGCTTAATAGCGCGGTCTGCATCGTCCTCGATTTCATCTTACCGACACGCGCGGTGGCGATGAGATACTGTAGGCCGTTTCCCTTTTTTCCTTCGTTCTTTTTTTTCGTTCCACTTCTGCACTTAAGCAAAATACTCTCATTGTTCTTTACGCAGGAGTGAGCATTTGTTTCCACAGCGTGCTAAGAAATTACGTTCCCCGATAACCGGCTTACGTTGACGCGTTACTTGCGATAATCTCTATTCCAAGAAAACTCTTTAATTGAAATAAAATATAAAATAGTTTTTTCACATTGAAGTCATAAGAGGGATTTTATATATATATATATAGTATAATTAATAATAAAATTTTATATTTAAATAAAGGAGAGCAAAATTTTTTATATTTTATACATAATAAAAGCAACAATTATATAATATTTTATATAGAGAAGAATTTAGTATCTATAAAAATATTATATAATTGTTGTTTTCAGCATGAATCAAATTATCAGTGATAGTCGCAAATTATAAGATTTGATGTTAGCAAAAAATAAGAAATAAATATAATAGTATATATTTTTTTAATGTAATGAAAAAATTTATTTATTAATTCAAATTAATTTAAATTCAGCATTAGATAAATTCTTAGAGAAATAAATTCTAAAAAAAATTTAAATAGCACAATGTCGTAAAAACATCCACGTGTATGGTGTATATAAAAGATATTTATATTTCGTTCTTTTTCTCCTTAGTACAATTCATTGATCGAAGTCGCGGAAATCGATATTTGCAAGTTGCAAGAGAATGCCACATCATTTATAGAATAGAGTTTACATTATCAAACACATGACGTATGTTAACGACATAACAAAAATTGTTTCGTGCGCCACAAATTTTTTTCTTCACATTTTTATGTGTCCGCGAGTGTCCTTAAGCATTTATCAACCTCACTTATATTTACCTCACTTATTGTGTAAATTAACGTGTATACGCGAAAAATGTACATATAATGCTCAATCTAACAAGGAAAAGTTTGGAAGTATAAATCGCAAAATTATGACAAACTTCTATTCCAAATTATTTCTTTCTAAATCTAAAAAGAGAAATTCACTATTTACAAATTAATTATTTATAATCCAACCTTTGCGTATAAAAAAACAAATATATATCAATTGCATATATATGTACATGAATTTTTTAAATAGTTCATTAATGTAATGAAAAAATTTATTTATTAATTCCAATGAAAAATTTTTATTTATTAATTCAAATGTAAATTTAGCATTATATAAATAAATTCTTAGAGAAATAAATTCTGAAAAAAATTTAAATATAGCACACGTACATAATTTACCAGTTCCAGCTTCTCAGTAAAGTCTAATTTAGTTTTTGCTAATGATTAAAATTTACTTTACACTGGAATTACTTGGAATTCTCTTGTGTTTTTACTTTTAAAATTTGCATTCACAAATATTTTATCGTGCTCAGTTACCTTTGCATCAAATTATCTTAAATACACGAATATTTAACATTGTTCTTCTTAATATATAAATTATTTATTAAATCAATCAAATTATTTATATATCAATTTCTCGATCACCTGAACAATTAGCAAAACGTCAGATGATGGAAGTAAAAGGCATCTACGCGGAAAAGTCTTTCCTCCTTTCGAACGGAGCAGATTAACGATCATCTCCATGAATAGAAAGAAGGGAGATCGTGTTTTGAATGCAACATTGTAAAAACAACTTCGGGAGAAATCTACTTATCGGAAGACTTTTATGGCGATGCTACGTCTGCTGCGGCGAAATGCCATAGATTTCAAAGTAGCTATGCGAATTTCTCGCTCTCGCGCAAACCGCAACATGAGAGCTCGATTATTTCACCGAGAGAAATAAGTACCTGTCATAAATAGATAGAAAAAAGACAACTCTTTTATATACCTCTCCTAAAAAGTTTCTTTCATACAGAGAGTCTTTTACTTGAGTCTATCCCATATAAACGTAATACTTGAAATACCAGCTATTATACATTCTTAAATCGTTGCGTATTCTTCGTCCTAATTTTTTTCCCAATGTTTTTTTTTTATTTTACTTTTGCGGTGTTTACTACATGGCTTATGTCGCAAGTGTACATATCTGTGGATAGAAATATTTTTAACTTTTCAACAAATTTTGTAGATTTACATTTACGGCAAAAGATTGATGAACAAGAAAGAGAATCACAAATGTTTAGTAGCCAGTGGTACATATTAAACATCGAATACAATCGAACATTTTCATTTGTTATGGTTTACGATAACGATACGATTTACATCGCAATTTAAAGAGGGTCCCAGAGTGTCGATCCTTTTCGAAGCGTCGACCCAGAAGGAATCGCCGCCATATAAGAAGCACTCGAGAGTATAGCACTAATAGGCCGAGATTAGAAAATCGGCACGAGCGGAATAAGAAAACGCCCGAGCGAGAGGGAGCGAGGGGGAGGAAGGGATCTCCTGCTTCGAGAGGCGAATGCGATTGCGATTGCATAGAGAGCGGTATCGCGAAAGAGAGAGAGGCGTACGAGAGTGCACCCTAGCCAGTGGGTCACGCATGGGAAACTGGAACGGTTTCATCTCCAGGCGGAAGACTCGATTTTTCTGCGCGGGAGAAACTACCGATTTTTCTTTCGATCGAACGTTTCTAGGTTACAAGTAAATAAGAGCGCGCCGCTCACGTGCGTCGCGCAAAGGAACGGTCTCCCTATTTTCGCTCCGCGACATAATTCTCGCGTCGACGACGAGGCGAGTAGGCGCCGTGAATCCTCGCGCGCGCTTCTCCTCATCTCCGCAAAAGAAAAAAGAAAAAAAAAGACAGAATGTAGGAAGGGAAAGGGGAAAGCACGTGTCCCGAAATCTGCTTTCTCGATCCGATGTCAACGGATACAGCCGCGCGAATGCGTACTGTGCGAATAATTAATTACAATTAGAATAATCATTTAAATATAGAGGTGAATAATTGAGTATCATTATGACAATCGTTTTATGCACCGCGAATAATTCGCGAACGCGGAAGTTCAACGCTGGAGAGAGGATTAAGCATTTTATTGTCGCACTCACGTGTATATCCGCGGACGTGTCCGAAATGCGGATATAATTCGCTCGCGGCGACGTGTTTTATGTCAGTGTAAAAATATCACACTGGCGCGGGCCAAAGTATTTTTCAGACAGCGTACGTACAATCTCGCGACAGTTTCGTGGGGATTTCACCGGTCAGATTTTTGTGATCGATGATGCGAATCGCGCGACGTATTATTTATATACACGGGCGTGTCATTGATCCCCGAAGGAGCGTAGTCGCGATAAGCCTCGCCGGTTGCTGTTATCAGTTAATACGCGAGTAACAACAACGAAATCGTATCAATGGCAAGAGGAAACGGAGTAAGAGAAAAGGAGAGGGAAAGACGAACGTGTAGCGCGATCAGCACACTTTTCCCGTAAAAATCGTAAAGCTCATAATAGTGCAGCGAATCGATTAGTTCCGGCATAAATATCTCGATCTTGACACAGCGCGCAAGCACGCCGCTTTTAACGCACGCTCCGCCTGCGCGATACTCCTTCGCGCGAGTGAAAAAGAAGCGAGTAGCATTCGCGCGCGGTGAAAAAGAAACTGCTTAATAGAAAACCGAACAGAACGATCGTTCCGCGAACAGATAACTGTGCGCGCAAAGTGCACGGGTTATCCTGTGTACCGAGCGATAAACCTGCTTTTTCAATGCACACATCGAGACTTTTAATTGTAGGAAAAAAAAACGTTATTTCACGCACTCGTATCAGCGACGCGAGCTCTCTTTTGTTCCTTGCATAATTTACTTGCCTATTCTTCCAAGAGCTTAATTGGAATTTTCACCGAAGAAATCAACTGTTTAATTTTCAAATGTGCCCTTTACTGAGATTTCAGATTTGCTGATATTGAACCGTGATTCACGCTTCAGTAAACATAAACTTTCAAACAATAAAGCACTCCTTTTAATCTTGAAAACGCATATGCTGTGATGTTGCGCTCTATGAATCAACTATATGATACATCGACTAATATATAATTGCATAAAAGAATCGTTATATAGATAACTAACGAAATTTTATACAATTAAGGGAAAAGAGCAGAGTATCCGCAGCACAATGTGTTTTCCATTTGTTTCAAAAACAATTTAAAAAACAATATAAAGTGTAAAAACACGCGTAAGAGAGAACAAAGTGCGTTTACAGTTACGTTCAGTTAAAGTTATTATCAGTTTAACCGGAATCGTTGCTCAGAAACAATATCTATCGCTCGCCTATATTTAAATTCGCGTAAAACTATGTCACGTAAATTCGGAGCTTACCGTTTATTACGCGCAATACCAAGCGTCCCAGATTTACACTGTATATTTATTCCGCAAGATTACTAATTAATTTGTGATTAAAAAGTTAGTTGAAGCCTATGCCATTTTGATTTCATATTTTATCAACTGTGAATACCTAATTTTAGGTTCTAAAATCGGTTCTTAAACTTTAAAATCTTGTAAGTATCCTGAAAGTTTGCGTGATGTAAACTTTGTAATGATATCTATGAAAATTGTGAGTGATAGAGCTTTAAGAGTTTCGACACATTTTATCACACAAAAAGAATTAAGTATGAAATTAATAGCAAGAATGTGATCAATCTTATCTTTTTACACAAAACAAAACAAAAACAATATTTTTTTCATTTCCGATTAGAATCGATTTGAATAAAAATAAATAAAGTCTTTCGATAAAACTTTTAATACTCTATTCAAAATTGAAACAATAAAAAAAAACCAAACTTCTGAAAACAAATTTAACTCGTAAAATATGGAAATCGATAATATGGAAAGGTCCTACTCAAAAATTGAAAAATTGCGAGAACTCTAATCTTATTTTTATCCTTTGAAATGTGAAGGTGAAAAATAAGGAGGCAAAATGTGGATCATCTGGCTCTTCTTACCTGGGAGCATTGATGATCGGCCGGCCCATTGCCCGTTGCTGGCGCTTCTCGTTGACGGGTAGGCGCAGATAATCCTGGTCGCCAAGGAGGAACAGATCCTTTGAAATAATCATGTCCACCGCGGTGGCTGCTGATTAACAGCTGGCCGCCTCTCCAGTTCGGTCTCCTAAATCGGACGATCCGCTGCCTAGGCAACGTGGCACGTAGACGTCGTGGCCGTCACACACGAGTTAAAGCTTCACTTTCCCGGCACCACGAGTCACGTTCATCGACGATCAGAACGGGCTTGTTACTCGGCACGCACTTGACGCCGACGTTCGAGCATCCTCGTGTACTTCGCGGATAATAGCGCGATTTGCGAAAACCGTCGCGATGATAAAATCTCACACGTTACACGATCGGTCTTCTCTGTCAGGAGAGAGAACGCAGAGATGGACGAACGGAATCCAAAGCGAAGGTGATCCAGTGGCTGCGATTGGATCTTGATTGTGGTGTCTTATCGCAGGTTTTAATCGCTGGTCTAGACAATTTCTCGTGGCTGAGCGAAGTCGATCGGTCTGAGGCACGATGATCGAGTTCGATCGAGGAGCGCGGATCGCGGGATTCTGGGCGACTGCGAACGTCCGCACGATCGTTTCGTTGGATCGTGATAGTCTCCTCGAGAAGGGGTCCTTTTCCGGCTGGATCGAGAAAGCTCTTGAGTCGACTCTGGCAGAGCCAATCGGTCTTCTGAGATCAGAACTTTAAGTCCAACTTCTCTTCGTACAACGTATTACATCGCGCGCTGGATTTCGTGGATATACATTAAAGGAACAGTGCGACGGTTTTTCGATGTCGAGCTTCTTGAAAGAACGATGTTCCAGCGGATATGGGTGCAAAGTTTCGTGCGCAGATCGGAAAGTATTTTTCTCGATTCGCTATCTCCCTTCGTTCATAAATGGATGCCGTTTTCTTCTAGAACATAAAATAATAAATAGATACATTAAACTTCATTTGTAAGGAATGCAGTGTTACATATTTGTGTAATTGTTATAACTAATCCGTCGCTGTTATTAAATTTTCTTAAATTCTTTTAGTCCGCGACTCCGCCGTATAATGTACGTTTATTATTGAAAAACTAACTTGTATGTAAGTTATTTAACATAACGTTTAACATAACGTTAAAATAATAAAAGCAATTTTCATTCTTGCAAATATGAGATCTGGAAATGTGCAGAAATAAATCTTTATTATCTTATTTTTTTCCAAATATTTTGCAATCATCTCACAGAAGAATTGAAACCATTTAAATGATCGAAAATACCTCATTACGTGATTTGCAGATGTTTATTTACAGTGATTTATAAAATGTCATGATTTTTTATCTTGAGTGCAAAAAAACAATATAATATAAAAAAATCACATTACATTGTATTCAATATAGTTATAGTTCTACGAATGAGAACTATATTCTATGACGGAATACCATATACCTCCGTCAATTTACTCTTGGTAACACTCATATTAATTAAATTCAGTCAAAGATTATTTGAGAACACAATATCATTGACCCGCACTGTTTTACACTTGATGTATCGCTTGCAAGAACTCATTTACATCCATTTTCACACGACAACTGCTAAGTATTAGTCACGGATGAACGAGTCGTGCAAACCTCGTACCCTAATTACAATAAAATTCTGACAAGTGTTTCTAATCTACTAATTCTTTGCTCAATAATCGGGAATCATCGCGATTAGTGATTCAGTTAAGACACATTTGTTTTACCAATCCACTTTTAATTACTTTTCAGCACATTGCGCGTAATATGATGATCTAATTATGATGCTACAAGCGCACAGATCATTTTCTCTCTTGATGTAAATCAAGATTATGAACTACAAATGTCTAGATAAATGTCTAGATAATACTCTGATTTAATAATTCGTTACACAGTAACACAAATAGTAACGTTATCAAGCTTGATAATTTTATGTTTATTATTCTTCTTCAGGAGATAATTATATAAAGTCTACTATATAAAAAGTTCCTTCAATAAAAATTTATTAATTATTAATTAATTATTAAAATTTATTAAATTATAAATTATTTTCTCTTATATATTAATTTACAATATTACGAAGAGATTATTTTTAATGTATGAGAGAGAAAATAATGTAACATATATTTGCAGGAGAAAATAATATTGTAAAAAATCCATTTGTATATCAATAACGCAATATTTTCTAATAATACAATAGTGATTAATTCTCTAATATATGATGATACAGATGGTAGTATATATATTCTCCATATGTAACAAAATAGAGAAAAAAATGCAGTCATTGAATTGAAAATTTGACTTCAACAACAATAATGTTCTTACAATATTGTACTGTACTTATATGGTATGAAAATTATAATAGTAGTTCTTACAAGCTTATCCTAAACTTTTAATGTAATATCCATGTAACGTATAGTACATATGTACTTAACATAATGAAGTCGATATAGGTTTGTTGTGAACTATTAAGTATATCTTTTACTGGTTACATAATAAATACAATTGTGCAATTTTAATGTAAACATTAGTCACTGTGGTGTTAGTGTTCCCTTATTTATAAGTTTCCCTTATTTATAAGTTGCGTAAAATAAAAATTCTCTCGGCGTTTGTTGACCCAATTAATGACTTGTTTTCATAATAGTATAATGCGATTGTATTGTGGTACCATTCGCGTTGATTCTGGCAAACGGCTGATTTATTTCAATAATATCCGTAATATTTCATCGGGAAAAGATTTAAGAAGTCGTGGCGAAAGATCATAAATTTTAGACGCTGTTATACAATTTCCTTGGACTTGAGCGCGAGAACGTGAGAAAAATCGCGTATAAACCCGTTCCAATCCGTCCAATTAATACGATAGAATGTACGACTCGCGTTATTGGAATCGTTCCAAAATCAATTTGCTCCTTTCGACGCTAAAGTCGGCGCATCTAATTGTTCTCTCGTAACTTGAAACTTATGGCCGACAACGATCATTAACGGACGCGATGAAACACGCGTGATGATAAGATCAAGGTTCGGGGTTGTCTGCAAAGTCACATTTACGTCGCAATGATTTATGCGAGAGTCTTGTCGGTCATCATGTTTAGTCTCTTCGCGTGCGAACAAACAAATTACGAAATTGTACGTAATTGTGCCGACGTGCCAGTCAACAGTCGACAACTGAATGACAAAAGACCCACGTTACCTCGCGGTATTCGCGAGGTAATCAAGTGATACCGATGCAAATTCAAAGTTGTCGAGTCAAGAGACTACTACCCTTTGGCGCAAAAACACTAGACACGCGCGACTTGCATTAATCGATTTGCGATTATTATCAACAACGACGAGTAATCCCGATGATTTCGCGATGACGAAGGTCGGTATACCGTGAGAACAGTGAGCGCAACCTTGATCGTCTCATTAAATGTCGTGTAATTTTATGTTACACCGTGAGGAAATGATAATTCTAGAGGTATTAACGGGACGAGCTGCAAGTTGCAGCGTTGGTAAGTTAACTCGCTTGATATAGACGAGGACATTTATTTCTCCGACCTGCAACGTGTCTGTCAGGTATATACAATAAATTCTCGTTACAAAAGAGAGAGAAGCTCTTTCAAGCAACCAGAATGATGAAAGCATCACATAAAGTTTGTGGAATTTCTGAGATAAAATATTAAATATTTGTCATAGATACGCGGCATTATTTTTACTTTACCTAATAACATACATTCCTACACATAAATATATGCATATTTTTAAATGACAGAAACAGTCAGTAAGGTGAAGAGTGAACAACATGGCAATAAAAATTATATAAAAAATATAATATTTGTAAATATAACATTTATGTATCATGATTATAAAAAATTTCATTTTTATCTTTAAAAAAATAAAAGTATTTTTGCTTGAATAAATTTATCATTACACTAAATGAAAGTAAAGTAAAAATGTTGTGTTTGTCTCTATTTCATTATTATGGTTGCTCATATTTTACGTATATATATAGTTATTTTATTCTAAAATGTCACACATTTCTGGTGTGTAACTCATGCCATATCTCTTATAATCTGTTTGTGTCTTTTCTTTTTAACAAAAACTTAGAAAGTTCTACCTGTAAAACCGTGATATGACAGAAATAATAATTCATTAGGATTATATGGATAATTGGGTTATAAGTGTTAAAATTATCCCCAATTCATTTCTTATCAGTGTTCAATTATAAAGTAATCTCAAAATGTAAATTTAAAGTGTCACGGATCTGACAGGCAGATGAACTGACATTTTCGGATACTTGATACTTGGTGCAATTTATTTGTAACTTTTCTTTAATAAACACTCACACAATAAACGTCTTTGTTCGCAGATATACAATAAATATATAAATTAATAAATTTAATTATATAAATATGTAAATTTTTACCGCATCTATTTCTTACAATAATTTTATATACTACAAATATGCCCTTGGAAAGGCCGATCACCGACCGGCCGATCCGGTCAATCCGATATCACTCGACGGTCGTCGTTCGACGCGGAAAAGACGACTGACCCGGTTTTTTTCCTCTTTCCGTGACGCCGCTTCTTCACTGGCCCCGACGTCCGGTGTCGTGCGATTAATTATCAAATTCGGGCGCGGCACACGTACCTCGTGAACCTCGTCGACGGATTTACCGGCGGCCGTTGGCCCCGTAGTCGCCGCCCGTCGATGCCGGTGGTGAATGCGGGATGTCGAATCCCGAGCGGAGTGTGCGTAGACTCACTGCTTCTCGTCGAGCGGCCGGCGCGCAGCAGCCGGCACCATCTCTGACGAGGTCGTCCTTGTCGTCGTCGTCGTCGTCGTTGTCGTCGTCGCCGTCACGATCACCGTCGGTGACGTCCTAACCGCTGTCGTCGTCGTCGCTCTTGTCACGCGCACACTATGCACCAGCAGCACCGGCCACGAGCATGCGGCCATCGCGCGGCAGCGGCGGCGGCGGCGCGCAGTCAACGAACCCGCATTTCTTTTCGCCCGAACTTTTGTTTTCCCCTTTTTTCTTTCTTCTGCTCGGTGCGAGAGTGTGTGAGGGAGAAGGAGAGGGAATGAAAGAGAGGAAAAGACAGAGAGAGACAGACGGAGGGAGAGAGAGAGAGAACGAAAGGGAGAGAAGCTCGCGCGTACCGTATCGCTTATATCCGCGGATCTCCCGACACACACGGCGGTCTCTCTCGCGCACACGTATATATAAGTGTATCCCGGTGGCCGCTTTATACACCAGGAACAACCGACCCTCCCGGTGTCACTGGCTTCTTCTTCTTCTTCTTCTTCTGCCTCCACCTCTTTCTCCACCCCCTACTCCTCCTTTTCCTCCTTCAACTCCTCCTTCTCTTCCTCTCCTGCTCCTCCTTCTCCTCCTCCTCCTCCTCCTGCTTTCCTCTTCAACTGTCGTCTCTATCGCGCGCGCGTGTGCCGCACATACTCGCGCACCTGCAGGGTCTTCACATGCGCGCTCGAGCGTACGTGTGCGCGACGCACCGTCGATGTAACACGCGTATGCAGCACGCGTGCGTGTGCGTACGTATGTAAGGGCACCGAGTGCACACTCGGACCGGCGCACGCGCGCGTTTCACGTTTCTCCTCGCTTTCGCACGTGCATATATGTACGTCGGAGCGAAGTGTGAGAGAGAAGGAGAGAGAGAGAGAGACTCTCTCTTTCTCTCTCCTCGTTGCTCTCGCAACGACGGCGGCGGCGCGCAATCGTTCACTGACCCGCTCTCACCGACACGGGCTTGTCGCTCGTGCGCGCGCGCGCACACATTCGCACGCGGGGGGCGCGCGCGCGCGCGCCCGCCGTGCCGATTCGATTTTCCGATGCAATTTTTCCCGTCGAGAGAAACGAGAGCAGGACTGTCTCGGGAGGCGCGCTACTGTCCGTCACTTCGTTCCGTCGTAGCCGTCCCGAGAACGCGCTCTCACCGTTCGTTTCGCCTCGCGTCGGCGAGTCTCTTCCTCGAATGCACGAGAATGTGCACCGAACGAAACAGCCGGCGCTCTCTCGGCGCACTGTCGATTAAAGCAAAAAAATATAGAAAATTTCTTACGCTCTTCCTCCGTTTTCTCCTCCTCCCCTTCCTCCTCTTCTTCCGCGGCTCTCTGCCGTCGGTCCACCGAGCGGACGAGTGTGTTTGCGAGCGTGGTGAAGTTCGGTGCAGCACCTCGCAGCGCGCACTTTCTTGCGAAACGACGTCCCTCTAGACGACGATGACACGGGGGAGATGTTTCTGGACGACGACGGCGGCGCGCGCTCGACAACCGGGATAATGACAATCGCGCGCGTTATTATCGCCGCGCGAGGCGGAGGTGCCGACGGCGCCGTAATAACCCGCACCTGTCGCAAGAGCGTGAAGTTGCCGTCGCGAGTTGCCCGTGTCTAGTCCGCTGCCAGCTTCCTGCACTCCGCGCACCGCCACCTCTTTCATAAACATCACCGGGCGCCGCGCGCCGGTTAATAACATATTACACGGACTCCTCTCGCGGCCGGAATTGTCCGCCCGTCACGCGGATTTGATGAATGACGGATTCTATCCCTCCGCGCGCATCTCGCGCGGAACCGGCGCGTGCGGAAGAAACCCCCGATCTCCACGAGAAATCGTTCCAACTGTTCGCCCCCGCCTTATATTTACTCCGTTTCCTCACCCCTCCGCGCGTCGCCGGTATTCTTATTACGCTCGCGGCTCTCGTACGCGCGACGACTCACTTCGATATTATATCGCTCGATTTCCCTCTACTCACTTCGCACCGTTCCCCGAGTGTATTCCCGCGCGCGAATCGCACTTTTTTCTTCCTATCTCTTTCTCGCGACACGAATTATTCGAGATGCCGATCGCGTCCGCTCCGACTATCCTCTACCCTTATTTCCGAGACAACGTTCGTGCAAATTTTCACTTTACGTCTTCGTCTCGTCACACACCTCAAATACAACGAAAAAGGAAAAAGTGTCGATTCTTGTTTCCTCCAATCTGAACTTGGTCACATCTTCCCGCTTTCCTTCGTCCCGATGAAAACCGTGATTCTTGCGTCGGCCGGTCGGTATTATTATTACTATTATTTTTTTTTTTATATATATATTCACTATACGTTTCCCCGGTTGTTCCACGTTTCCGTTTCGATGACGTTTCGGGTGACTCGACTCGACTCGATTCACTTCAATCCGACCCGGACTCGACCACACGACTTCGCGGCACAACGCGCGCGACGGTCGAATGTAGACTGAATCAGACGCTACGCGTTGTACTCCATGTATCAGCCTGAACGTATCCGCGGGTCTCCCTCCGCCACCGCCGCCGCCTGCCTCCCCCTGGCCTCTCGCCCCTCCACCCCCTCGGCAAGAGCTACCACTCTTTCTCTCGCTCCTCTTGCCACTCTCACGTCGCGGCTATCAGCTCGTGCCAGACTACAGTCCTCGAGCTCGTTTTTTTTTACTGCATACCGCGATCACGCTGTTCATCTACGGGAAAATTGAAAAAAGCGCGCATCGGAAAAATGATCTGCCAAAATCTCACCTTCGAAGACAATTAACATTTAGTTCAGCTGTGTCTGGTGCGATCTTCTGGCGCGGACGCGGAAGTAGAATCCGAAATGCAAATTTTAAATCTTAATGTTTTTAGTTCACTTTTCAATAGTAATGAAACATTTAGAGGGAGAGAGAGAAGGGGGGGGGGAAGAGAGATATTTATAAGCGCTTTAAAATAGCGTTCTTTCGAGCGCTAAAATGTTACATATTTTGTTCTCGCACGTTGAGCGCGATATTCAGAACGCGACATTCAAAAATCGAGTTAATATAAAAATAATGAAAAACTATAAAACAAAAAAAATAAAAGAACAAAATAAATGTGTACATTCAGTGAACGCTACTGTACGAAAATGCGAGCGTAGAGAGAGAAAGCGAGAGAAAAAGAGAGAAAGAGAGAGAAAGTCTGTATAAAAGAATGCGTGCGTGTGTTTGTAAGTGAATAACAAAAAATCCGTTTTCCTCAAAGAGAAAGATAATAATTCTGGGATTGCGAAGTCATTCTGCATTATTGCGGCGGCGGATTAGATAAAGAAGGCGCGCGGACGATTTGCAGCGTACGAAAAGCGTCTGCATATTTAGCGGAGCGACGTCTCCCCGATCGACGTCGTCGAACCGCGTCGCGCCGTATCTGAGATATTATTTGCCCTCATAAATTATATCGTTTTAATCGCGCGAGATAAAGGGGTACCGTGCAATCGGAATGCCACCCCCTTTCGCGTGCTCCTGCCTCCATGGAAGGTGCGACCGCCGAGAAAGCGGCTTTACGTTCTACGTTCATGAATGACAAAAGCCAGCCAGGAAAAAGGAGAAAATACTCTTAAGATTATGGAAGGAAAAAGAGAAAAGAAAAATGTAATAAGAATAGTAAGGAAATAGGCTGTGATCTAGGTTATAAGATTTAGAGTAAGAGATTTAGAAATTTAGGAATTTAGAATTTAGAAATAAGAAAATAGACGTATAAGATGAGAAAGGAACGAAAAAGGAATGAATGAAGAATGGAAAGTATGAATGAGTAGGAATTGTAACCAAGTCCCTCTTCTTGGCAGCCAAGAAAGCTGAAGAGTAATAGAAATAAATAATGACAAAAGCCAGCACGAAGCGAGTCGGAGAGAAAACTGGCGGTTTTTATTGACGATCGCGCGCGAGGTGTGGACGGGTCATAAGTTCGCGCACTGTTGCGCTCGCTGCTGGAATCGCGTCACGTTGTTCTCCGGCTTCTCCTGCGACCGATTCCCGTTGATCCGATCTGAATCGTCGCTTCACGTAGACGAAGAGTCGCAGCTGCTATTCGACGACGCTCGAAGTAGACATGATATGACTAAAACATTTTTTAGGGTACTGTTGTTTATGTATAAAAGATGCCAATCGGCCATTCTCTTCGAGACCCACAAGCCTCATTTTCCATCTATCGTCGGAGATAAATAATTCGCGTTATCTCTCGTGCCTCTAAAAAGTAATTATTTAATGAGTTTGAGAATAAATAAAATATCCATGATTAATATCGGCTCCTCTTTCAATATAAATTTAAAGGTCTGAAAAAACATTACATTTGTAATGCTTGTATATTTCTTTTTTTTATTTGATATAATAAAAACTTTGAATTTCAAATTTGTTGATATCACCGTTTTTGCTTCTAAATTATGACACTTTGAAGTTTTACATACACTCGAATATCTTGAGATAACAGAAATGGTTTCTATTATTTTTTTTATATTAGATATAAGAAAAAATATTTCTTGGCTAGCATATCGTTCAAAAATTACTTTAGATGTAAGAAAATATTTTTGGAAAAGGAATATTGATCGTGTTACAAATATTTTCTAAATTAGAATCTTATTAGGATCTCGAGAGGATATGGTCATTTAAACATTGGTTACTTTTGACTTGAACGTTACTTCATAATTCAATAATTATTTTTCAATTCATTCAATAATTATCGCCTTGTGTGTGTGTGTGTGTGTGTGTGTGTTCATGCGCGCATATACATTTACATTTGTTTGATAACAGAAAAGTTTAGAAACTTAAAAATCAATGAGAAAAAACTTGTGACTTTATTTAAAAAATTATTTTATAACACAAATTTTTCAACAATGTACAATTTTAAACAATTGAAACGATTAAATAATTTATTAACATTTATAATAAATTAAATGAATGTGCTCAAGCGATGTAATCATCAGTGGAATCGTCATAACTTTCATTTTTGCACGTATTATGACTTAATTGTTGAGACATCAGTTCAATAATGCCACTGTAACATAATAATACAAAAATTCATATCTATTCTTATTCATAATGATTTCAATTATTAACATAATCCTCATTTGCAGGAAATGATTATATATGTAAATAGTAAATGTATATACAAATTTACTTTAACAAGTCTCCTTCGAAAGCTGACCAAGACACCGTTGCTGGATTCGTAACCTTATACTCTAATAAGCTATTCAAAGCGTGTTGAAGTTCCTGTATAATGAAAAATTATTTTAAAACAATCCCCTTTTTTTAGGAATGCATACATAAGAATGCATTAATTATATATGTTAATTTGCACACCTGTATCATTTCTGCAATTTTTCGTTCGCAAATAATGTTTTCTGAAGAAGTGAAGTTACTAATCATATATTGTCCTTTTTCTCGTTCTGAAATATAATATTATCATGCACGATTAATATAATTAATAATATTAAATGATGATCACGTTCAAATAGAAAAGAGTTATACTCACTTATCGATATATTTGGTCCGGCGAACAATAAAATTGGTACACTTATACACGTTGTGTCATGTAAAAATATGGCGGTGGAGCGTTGTTTTGTGAAATATGTAAAGTATCGACTAGGAAATGCGGGAACTTTGCTGTTTACGCTCGACGGATGTATACGTACGCTACCGTCTTCTGGTGTCCAACAGACCACTCCACCTTTATTAACTCGCCTAGAACAGTTAGAATCAGTTAAGCGTTATAGATTGTTGCGATTCAGTCAAATAATCAGAAATAAAAATAAATTAATGTCTGCACCTTACAACAGCGATGTTAGGATATAATCCTGCACAGACGATGGCTTTTATCAAAGCTACGTTATCTGAATTTCTGTTAGAGTCAACATGACTTGGGTTTTCGCTGTCCAGAAACTTCATCTGATATAGATACTGTGCAAATTGCATTTTCATTTCAGAGAGGAGCTTTAATGTGTTGAAAGAGAGGAAGTACTCTCGGCAAAATTGGCGAGCATTTCCTCTTTGACGTGCAATTTCATATCGTCTTAAAGCTTCCGCGAGAGCAATATGATCACTATATTGTTCCATGCTGAGTTCTAACTTTTTTTTATCAGCATTTTCCTCTTGTCCTAATGGACAATAGAAAGCATCTTTAAATGTGAGACTAGCAGCAATAGCAAATATTGGCTCGGCACAGGAGAACAATGCGCCCCATAGAATCATTTTGCCTATAATAAAACATAATATATATTACATTAAAATTACAAGAGAGTCGGCTTTGCAACAACTAATAAAATTACAAAAAACAATAAAAAATTACCTGTTCTGGGATCAAGCGGCAAGTGTGCCAAGTGATAACCCAAAGGAGTTAAATTCTCGTGTTCGTCAAGAGCATTGAGTGTCTCAAGTAACTGAAGAGACAGATGAATGGCTTCTATATCTGGCGGATCCATAACGGTAGCTAAGAACTCTTTAACTTTTCCTAATTGCAGAATTTTTATTTGTAAAATTACTTCTTCTAAACGCGTTCTCAGCATCTCAGGCAAGGGATATTGTGCAAATGTCATTTCTCGTGCTTTTGTATAAAGATGATAACACTCTCCACTTTTAACCCTATAAAACAGTTAATATATATGTTTAATTTGATCTATGTAGAGAAATTCAATAAAATATTATTTTTCTTCTATATAAAACTATAGAAAAATAAAGTCACACCTGCCAGCCCTACCGCGTCTTTGCTTCGCATTGGCTAAAGTCACCCATTCAGGTTCTAAAGTTTGAATATTATTTTTAACATCAAATTTTCCAAATTTTGTCTTTCCACAATCTATTACATACACAACATCTTCTATAGTTATTGATGTTTCAGCAATTGAAGTCGCAATGATTATTTTACGAACGCCATGAGGTGGTTCTTTAAATATAAGTTTCTGATCAACTGTTGGCAAACGTGAATGAAGAGGGTAGATGATATATTTATCTATAAAAAAGAGACAATCTTTTAATCTTGATGGTTAAAATATTAGACTCAAAATAGTTATATACTCTATAATACTATTAATTATTAGAAAGAAGCAAAAAATTAACTCGCTAATTTGATGATTCAATGTAGATATGTATTAAAAATTAAAATTAAATGTAAAAGCATATATTTATACTTAAAGCATTGTATTAATAATATAAATACTTACGGCTTGGATAACATCCAGAGTTTAACATCATTTTATGTAAATTCGATATATCCATCATACCAGGTAAAAAAATAAGAATAGCTCCAGGTTCTTTTGTGTTACAAATATATCTGGTTAATTTTTCTATGAGATTCAATGAAAGCTCTTCACTAACTGGATTCCGTAATTGATGAATGACATGTGTCTCGTATTTCTTCTGTAATATATACAAATATATAATTCCTTTCAAATAGTAAAAAATATATTATCCATATTACCTCAGCTATAAGTTGTCTAATATGAGGTTGTAACATGTCTAAAAATTCATCTTTCTTAGATTTTTGTTCTTTGTATCTTTTTAAATGTTTCCTATAACCTGTAGGGTCTGGTGGTGGATCAGGAAATTTATAGCTAAAAGTTAAAAAAATATATAATTATTTGTATTAATTCCCTCGTCAGAATCTAAATAAAAAAATCTATTTCATGATTATATCTAAAATCTTTATCAAATATATCAATACGTTATATTGTACAATAACGTTTCAATGTGGGATGACAAATTGAAATCGATCGATTCATAATCGGTAAATTTAGGGTTCGATCCGCGATGCTCATCACATATATGTCACTGTTCATAAAATGTTGATTAAAGAGTTAAAAATTTTGAGTAAAAGAGTATGATGTGATGTAATATAAAAGATTGTAATCCGGGGGTAAACTAATTTATACATATAGTTCAATAATTCAATGTCAATACTTACTCTACAAGTTGCAAAACATCTTCTAAATAAAATTCCTTTACTGGATAGGTGTATCCCGGTATATGTATCATCGGACATTTATTATAATATGTCGAAAAACGTTCAGCATTCAACGTTGCACTCATCAAGAGAACTTTTAAATCCACTCTCTGAAAGTAAATGAAAAAATATTACAAATCAAATTATAGAACATATGATCATATAATTTACAGGCAAAAAAAGATGTTACAAAAATAAAACATATATTTTTGAAAAATCCTTGAAATCCTTGAATAAAATAACAACATAGAACATGACAAAATGCAATCTAAATAAAGATACACATTGTGATAATAAGATGATGCCACTGACACTTACTTTCGGAATAACTTGCTTTAATAATGTAATGACGAAGTCACTTTCTGTGGTACGTTCGTGAATTTCATCCAATATTACATGAGAGAAACCTTTTAATGCTGGATCATGTTTCATAATTTGTAGCAATATACCAGTAGTACAAAACAATATACTTCCTTGTTCTCGCAATGGAGTTCTATGGATAAAAGAAGTCAAAGTGAAAAAACCTTTAATTATATCTTCTTATAAAATATTATATAATAAACATATAATAGACACAAATTTACTTTTCAAGTCGTATCTGATAACCAACAGATTTTCCAAGACTTTCTGCTCTTTCCATAGCCACACGTTCAGCAATGGAAATAGCAGAAATCCTCCTAGGCTGTGTGCAAATTATTCGAGTAACACTACCATTTCCAGCTTCTAACTCATCATCCAATATAAACTGTGCAATCTGTGTGGTTTTGCCGCATCCTAAATTTTTTAAAAAGAACAATCGTTAATTAATACATTATTAGTTTTATTGATTGAAATTGGAAAGCCAAAAAAACTAAAAATTATCAAATGTCAACATATGTTTAACACTCAAAATAAAATTTTTTTAATTGCTCCAATAGAATAAAAAAATAAAAAAAAATTAATGTAGATAAAAAAATAATCATAAAAACATCTATCCTATCTTATATTAATAAATAACTTTTGCAACATACCGGTTTCTCCACTAATAACAAGAACTTGATTATCATCAACCAGTTGTAATATTTCTGATTTTTTTTTATATGCTGGTAACTTTGATCGAAATTTCAACATATTTTTATAAGCCTCCTGACTCTGTTTTTCTCTGTATTCACTTTGTAACATTCTGTCTAAGTCACTATCTCTTTGCAATTTTGACCTCACATTCATAGCTTGAGCAAGATTGTCCTGCATATTACCATATACAATATCCAAAAATTTTCTTTTAAATTGCATATCATGCATTTGATGATACTTGTTGCCATGCTCGGACTTGAAACTTTCATAATTGTAAAAGCTCTTTGAATTATTTAATATAGTCTGAATTCTTTGCTCCAATTCAGGTGATAATTTGAGCATTTCTGGAGCATTTCTTTTTTGTTTCTCTATATGTTTGTTTCTATAATACAATCCTATTTCTTTTCCTTTCAATCCAGGAGGTCTTGATGCTTGTGAGTATCTTCCACGTCCAGATGAAGACTGTGCTTGTTCTAAAAAATTTTTAATAAATTGTATTTGAGAAATATTTTTTTATTTTTTTTTATATGCTGGTAACTTTGATCGAAATTTCAACATATTTTTATAAGCCTCCTGACTCTGTTTTAAATTTTTTTATTTTTCCTTTATGTAACAATTTCTATTACTTAACCCTAAAACTAAAACCTTAAATATCTAAAAACTACGTAAATTCTAAACATGGGTAAATTTTAGCCAGCATTAAAAACATTTAAAGCATTTCTATTGGCTCATAACTCCCCCAAAAAATGATTAAAATTCAATGCTTTTTTAAATTGGTGCAGAAAACATTGAGAAAGATAATTTTGTTAATATTTTTGTGATAAAATAAAGTTAAAAAAAGTTATTATAATAAAAGAAATTTTTATCGACATTTAAAGTTTTAGAGTTAAAGTTTTAGAGTTGTATACTTTTAGAAGAATTATCATAAAACTAAAATATCAATGGCATTTAAGGCAAAGTGTTTAAAAATTTCAAAAAATTAAACTTAAGAATAAACATAAAAAATATAAGTTTTATTTGCACTTCAATTAGCAGAGAAATATTTAATATGAAACTAAAATAACTTTATATTATTATTTTATATGGATAAAAATCAAATATGAAGTATTCTCTGGTATAAACAATTGAACACCTTGTTAACAATAAACATTACAGATTGACTGAATTAATAAGACATTATAGATTGATTGATTTAACGAAAGATTTTTGTTTAATGACTATTTTAATAAAGCCTCTCACATTAATTAAGTATATGTAATTAAGTTTATGGAAGAAAGATTGCACATCAAAATTAGTTAACATCCATATGTTTTAAGATTTATTTCTAAAATCTAAATTATTTTCAAAAAATTATACAACATGCACACAGAGGTGAAAAAGGTACAAACCTTAAATACTATATATATAATAAAAGATAATTGTTAACTGATAAATCAGCTAAAATTATAATTATTAAGAAAATATTCTTTGCAACACGATTTATTCATTTATTTTACATTTATGTTACTTAATATCATCAAGATAAAAAAATCTTTCGAGAAATAAAATGATGTTTATTGAATCTTAAACTATACTGTAATCTAAATTATTTCAAATTACAATCATTTAATTAAATAATCCAAATTATTCTTAAGAGATTTGTTAATTGCAAGAATTTACAAGAAAAAGTGCAAGAAAAACACATATGAGTGTCTACGAAATATCAAGCTCTCGCTGACTTTTTCTCCGTTACATTTATCGTTACGTCTATTTCTAAACTAAAATGAGAAGAAATCCGTGTCCATCCAAAATAAACCATTTCCACAGCAATAATATAACAAATGACTTCAGAAATGAATTGGATTAATTCTTCAGAGACAGATCTCGTTCTTACCGTCTTTGTTATGTCGCGTGAATGTCGCGTGAAGGGATTCGACATGCCTCTGATGCCGCGTCGATGCATTCTTACAAACAGGGAGTTTAGTAACGGTTTATTATAACGTCGAATCTAATCTAATTCAACACACGACTTTTCGCTTCGCGTAACGCGAACGTCAACTTTTCCACTTTTTCCAGGGACAGTCCCGAACCCAACCCGACCTTACTGAGCGGCATCTACTTAAGCTCATATCAGACTACAGATCAGACTACAGATTAAAGCCTGCGGCACACGGTAAGATTTTTCGTACTGGTTTGCTTACGAGAGCCAATGGTCGCGTTCAGCAGAAGCAACTGTTGTACAACTGTTGAGTAATTCTTTTTAATGCGTCAACATGATTGGTCTATATTTCGAGATCTAATAGAAAGGACCAATAATCACTGATCGCTCACTGATCTGCTCTGCTGCTGAACGCAGCCAATAATGCGGGAAACACAGACTTTTGCATAATACATATGCATAAGAAATTCGATTGGTCGAATTCCTTATGCACATGCTAACGGACCAATCGAATTTCTTATGCATATGTATTATGCATTATGCAAAAGTCTGTGCTCCCCGCCTTAACCACTAAGCACGAGAGTGAGAGAGAGCGAAAGACGCTTGCTTTCTCTCGCTCTCATGCGTAGTGGCTAACTGGTATGCGATCTACTACGAAAAATCGTACCGTGTGCCGTCGGCTTTAATCTGTAGTCTGATATGAACTTTAGGCATCTACCACTCCGATCTCCCACCCTCATGCACTCAAGCCCGGTTCTTCATTCTGTGGTTAACTGCTAACTGTAAGATAATCGATTCTCTGTCTCTTTTTAAGTAATAATATAGAAAAAGAAATGGAGTGCACTAACCTCTGCTTAAGGGCCCGAGTACAGACCATTGCATAAGCCGTCGTCTACAATGAGATTTTAAGCCTCAAGCTGTAAGAAATTGACCAATCACAGTTCAATTTGAGAAGAATAAGCGAATATGATTGGTTAATTTCTTATGGCTTAAGGCTTAAAATTTCATTGTAGACGCCGGCTAACGCATAACGCATATGCATAAGAAATCTGATTGGTCCGTTAGCATGTGCATAAGGAATTCGACCAATTGAATTTCTTATGCATATGTATTATGCGTTATGCAATGGTCTGTGCTCCCCGCCTAAGGCTATCATATGGGGCATATTTCGCATAATGCGTAAATAACCAATTGGAGATCAGAATTTCTGTTGTAATGTTAACTTTCTGTTCTACACCATGGAAGTAAGAATATATGGAAGGAGTGTAAAGTAGGTTTATGGGCGAGGGGACCCGTGCCAACGGGGAAAGGGGAAATCGGGCGGCAGCCATTACTGGTGATCACTTTTTCTAACCTTACCCTGCTACTCCTATTACGGTGTGATATGTATGTACCACGGACTAAGGAATAGAGGGACCGAGTCTAAGGCGGGGAGCACAGACTTTTGCATAATGCATAATACATATGCATAAGAAATTCGATTGGTCGAATTCCTTATGTTAGCATGTGCATAAGGAATTCGACCAATCGAATTTCTTATGCATATGTATTATGCATTATGCAAAAGTCTGTGCTACCCGCCTAAAGCTTAGAACATATATAAATGGAAGTAGAATAGCAGACTAAAATGTGTCCGGAGGAAGTAAGAAAGAAAATCATAGTTGCCTCTCTCTTGTGAGTAACTGCTCGAAAATGCGCATGCGTGCCAATTTGACGCATACAAGCATCGTATCTGTAGATGTAGATATATGTAGATACTTTTGTAAGTTAATCCCATCTTTTGTTTAAAGGCCATCGCACACAACTTCCATAACTGTAAGCATAAGACGTAACGTAAGAATTAGCCAATGAATGAGCGTATAGACCAATGGAACCTTGACCTATACGCTCATTCATTGGCTAATTCTTACGTTACGTCTTATGCTTACAGTTATGGAAGTTGTGTGCGATGGCCTTTAAGACGTAAGAATTTCATCCATACGGAATTTTCGATGTTGCTTACGTTTCAAAATGGCTGCCTTACTGCTTGACCGTGATTGGTTGATTCGCTTAAGTCTTAAGTTTACTGCTTAAGTTTTTTTATGTGCCATGGCCTTCACACAGAGATCCTGTGTCTGTGGGTGCCTTCCAACAAGAGACACAAATGACACAGTGGCCTAGTTTCCACCGAAGCACCTAATCCGGCGTAGAACCGAATTTGAGTCGATGGAAACACGATAGATTAACTCATTTCACTCCCGTTTCTTCTTCACTCCTATTTCACTTCCAGTGGAAACAGCATAATAATTTGATCTGCACCGAAGTAGAATCGGATTGAAGACTTCGGTGGAAACTAGGCCAGTGTAACACAGGGTGCGTTCCGAGTTACGCATTAAGAGGGTCATCCCGTGTGACAGCTTCAAAAAATCGATTTTTTTTTGCATAAATCTAATCTAAAGCATGCATAGAATATATTGGCAAAGTAATTTTCCGAAATTCGAAGTCATTGAAAAGTTACAGCAGTGAGAAGGTAAGGTGTTTAAGCACGCAGCTGAGCGCTCGGCGGGGCGGGGAACAAGAGCTATTCATGGTGGAAGGATATATGGTGTGCGCAAAACGACGCGTTCTCTTTCTAAAATCTGCTGTTTCTTTCTAATCGCGTCCCGCAAAAATACATATCTACCAACATAAGGAAATTCCTAGAATTCTAGGGATGTAAGTGGCGGTACATTGCAGAATTGACTGACTAGACTGTTACAATATACGAATGTGTATTATGTGACATATTATACAATATAATATAATTAAATATTTATATAATTATATTTATATATATATTTATATGTATATTATAGAATATTGCCACCAAATTCTAGCCAATTAATTACAAAAACTAATTCGCACAAAATTAAAAGGAAAGGAATAACAAGAATAAAATTTTTAATAACAAGAGTAAAATTTTTAATAATAAGAATAAAATTTTTAAAATAACATTTTAATTAACATTTTAAAATAACATTTTTAATCTTTTGTATCATTTCTGTAGCTTTTTCCACATTTTCTTTTTTTCGACTAGACGAGTTATTTGAACAAAGAAAGTCTCAAATCAGACTCAAATTGTGTACAAATGTTATTGCACATTGTTTATTGTCGACTAGACGAGTTATTTGCACTTGGAAATGTAGAATTCCGTACGTTGCACAACGAATCAAAAGGCCTTTCTGGTGTTCTATTGACCCTGCCATTTGATTCCGACAAAGGATTTCTGAAGACATAAAAAGAATAAAGTTCGTTATTTGTAGTAATGAGTACAGATTTTTTAAACATATTGTGCTTACAAAAGTAACCTTCGCTATTCGTGCATTTAATTTCCCAAATAATTACACGAAATATAGACTATATACTTGCAATGCTGACATGTACAATGTACATTCTATTTCAGCTGATACCACAATTTCTCACATCGCTTTATTTTTATCAAATTTCTATTCTAAGGATGAAGGAATTATAATTACTATTTAGCACAAACATACATTATTACAATGAAAACAAAATAATGAAAAAAACATATATAAATATATAATCAAACTAGTTTGATTACCTCACTCACATACAACAGAATACAAAACACACAAATAAAATATACCTTCTTCAATCTATAATAGGCGTGTAAAAAACACATTTCAAACATTTGTATTCTCAATCATGACGAAAATTCTATTTGTATTTTTCAGTACATCAAAATTGCAGTCGGTAGTAAAAAACAGTTTTCAGACTTTCGGTCTCAGACCACGAGTAACAGAAAGTACTCAACAGCAGGTTTGTTTAATAAGAATCTGTATTCTATGAGACTTCACCACTGATAATGGCTTTTATAAACTTTTCATTGCCCGTGGTATAACTAAAGATCTGAAAACTGTTTTTTTAATGACTTTATTGATATCGGTAATGGTTTTTAAGTACTGAAATATATTGATCTATGAAACTATTATTATTAGTAGGACTAATTATGTACTTGTATTGTGATACATACCGACAAGATACTGACGTTGTTGGAGTTTCATGCTGACCTGTCATATCTGTCTCATCTAGCATACTCAAATCAGGCAAAGGTTCTGTCATCATTCTTAATATGGGTGTTGAACGTGGCAAAGATGAAAGTTTCGGCTCAGCAGATGAGATTCTCTCCATTGATGGGCCTGGCACAGGCGACAGACTTGCAGCATTTATTGGTGCTACAGTTGACGAAGATAGACAAACCAAATTAAAGGTCCGCCTAACAATGTTACAATTTACATTGCCTTTATGATGTGCCCTAATGAAGAAAATATAAATGTAATTGATTGTAGTTTCATTGTCACATAATTCTTGGAGCAACAGTTGATCCATAGTCATCTTGTCATGAGCACATGAATATCAATAATTTATGTTAACTTAACTTTATTATTCTTAATAATTATTTTTAAAAAAGCGAACATCAATATTTGCTCTGTTTAAAAAAATTACACATCCAATTTACTTCGTTTGTTGCTACCAGATGCAACGTTGGTACAGCAGTTGGTAAAAGTTGTCTCTTAAAACTATTTTTTCCTCTCTTCTTCTTTGGTTGAACAAAAGATTTGGGAGTAAAGTGTACGGAACAAATTCGTGCTAAAATAACAGATAAAATTGATTACACGTTACAAAACTTTTCTGATCTTTCAAATAAGTTTTCGTTACTTCATGATACAGTATATCTAAATAAATAAATTTGAATTTTATCATGCAGAAGCATACCGTTAACGACGTTAGAAGGCAATACGACCTCTCCAATGCGCCGAAACCATCCTTCACGGATTATTTCGTTATCCGGTAATTTATGAAAATTTGCTTGCTCGGGTGTGCATGTTCTGCAATTATTTTTGCAAATTTTCACTATGCAGCGCACCATTTTTAATGATTTTTCACATTTCACGTCACTCACGTTTCGACAGAAAATGTCAACAATAACTATATATATAATAAACTATATATATAACACAAAGTGAGATGGAAGAAAATAATCAGAGAGTGCGAAAAGGACGCTATACACCAGTCGTGCAAACTTTTCAAAGCTAAACATTTCGTTTTTCGCAGTTGTCCGCTCTGTATTTTTCCGGGCGCCGAAGGCTGAAAAGGGGCGTGGTTTACGAGTTTTGCGCACACCATATATCCTTCCACCATGGAGCTATTGTATACCTTCGGATTCTTACCTGAAGCCGATTCTATTCACACGCACGTATACGCACACATATTTAGAGGGGTGCTGCTGTCCTGAAACTCAAATTGAATGTACGGTTGCTTAGTTTTGGCTTCGCAGTCAGCGGCGTAACAGCTCTTGAGTCGTCGTAAGCAGTAATATTGTACCGTGCAAGTGCTTCAAGTTTGCGATGAGTGAGTTTGTGATTCATTAGAAGAAATGAAGAAAGAAGTTTAGACCACATTCTACCACAAATGCTCTACCGATGAAAATCCTCAGCACCAGAACTGTCCAGCAGGCGAAGGTAGCTGGTGTAAATGACGGCAGGCTGAAGCTAAGAGCACGCTCGACCAATTTCACCACGAGAAGACCCCATTATCCAAGGAAGTACAAGCAGTAGTTAAATCTATCTACAGGGTGGCCGATTTATCTGAAGACATTGAAATATCTCGAGAATTATGCACAGAATCAAAAAAGGCGTGGAATGAAAGTTGTTCGACACGAAGGGGGGCATCCAGTGATAATGAAATCGATCCCCTCCCCCGCCCCCTGGGGGTGGGGTGGGGGGAACATATCAAAACTTAAATAGGAGCCCCCATTTTTTATTGCAGATTTGGATTCTACAGAAAAAAGTACACCATTTTGATCGACGAGTTTTTGCGTTTTGGTTCACAGGTGGCGCTGTAGTCAACAAAAAGCAAAAGTAAAAAATCCCTAAAATTTGAGAACGTCTCCAGAATTCACATCACATCTGATAAATAAAAGTAGACGTATTTTATTTTAAAAATACTATTCAATGTCACCAATACGAAAAGTTGGTTTTTCTTTGATTTGATATTATTATTGTAATGTTTTCTAGTCGCTACAATGGAAAGTATCTGAGAAATAATCATGGATTTGGTTGTGTCAAAAAATACATTTAGCGTTACCCAGGAACAACGACGTGGACGTAGTATTTTTCTGTTCCCTTTGGGGTGCTTGTTTTACGTGAGTCCCCTTGCCTCTCACTGTTCACTTAATTGAGTAAGTGTTCGAAATTTTGACCTTCCACTTCAATACATTTATTTATTCTTTCTTCAAATGACTTTACACAGGATAGTATCATATCTGCGGGAATTTCTGCGCAAGCAGTTCTTATGCGTTCCACCATGTTTTCACGAGTCGTTGGTACTTGTTCGTAAACTTTACCTTTTAGGTAACCCCATAGGAAGAAATCCGGAGATGTTAAATCAGGTGACCTCGCAGGCCAATTAATCGGGCCACCTCTACCAATCCACCGACCATTGTAATCACGGTCTAGTATTTCCCTTGCTGCTGTTGAAAAATGTGCTGGGCAACCATCATGCTGAAACCACATTGTCCGTCGAACGTCCATGGCAACATCCTCAAGTAGTAGTGGTAGTTCTTGTTCTAGGAAATTTCGATATTTCGTTCCATTCAAATTACCTTCAATGAAATAAGGACCAATGAGTTTATTTCCTATGATTCCACACCAAACATTCACCGACCAAGGACGTTGATGATTAACTTGTCGTAACCAATGGGGATTTTCTACGCTCCAATAATGCATGTTATGCCTATTGACGCCACCATGGTTCGTGAATGTAGATTCATCTGAAAATAAGACATTAACAAAGAAATTGTGGTTCGTTTGCATTTTTTGAAGTGCCCATTCACAAAACACCACTCGGTTACGAAAATCATCGCCATGTAGTTCCTGATGCAGTGAAATGTGATATGGGTGATACTTATGACGATGCAATATTCTCTGAATACTATCTCTGGAAATGCCGGAATCGCGATGTAATTGTCGAGTGCTTACACGTGGGTTTTGGTGAACAGCTGCTAGTACAGCTACTTCATTAGCTTCTCCTGTAACTGTTAATCTTCGCTTTCTTTTTTTAATTTGTACGCTGCCATCAGAGTGAAAGGCATTCACAACTTTGTAAAAAAAAGAACGCGAGCGAGCATTATCTGGAAAACGCTCAGCATACAACGCAACAGCATCGTCAATATTCCTCCTACATTCACCATAAATAAGAATCATTTCGATTTTTTCGGGAACTGTAGCAGGATTCATTTTTCACTTGCAATTCGATTTAAGCAATGAAGGGTAGACAAAAAAAATAGTCACGTAAACTGAAATTTGTTATTCTGAAAGCAAAATGACCTTTGACCGAATTACTCTACCATTACAACATATCTACTGTGGAACAGTTAGTTCCCCGCACAGAAATGATCAATTTGCCGTTGATGGATATTTCCGTTCAAATGTACGTAATTCTCAGATACCTCGAAAAAGGTAAGAGATACGCAAAATGTGACAAAATTTTCGGGGTTGTCGAAAGGGGGGTCGATCTCGAGCTGATTAAAATAGGCTTACCCGCAAATTTACAAAAGTTGCAAAAACTAACATTGCAACTTGCAAAATGCAAAAGCTCCTAGGTCAAATTGGTGTACTTTTTTCTGGAGAATCCAAATCTGCAATAAAAAATGGGGGCTCCTATTTAAGTTTTGATATGTTCCCCTCACCCCACCCTCAGGGGGCGAGGGAGGGGATCGATTTCATTATCACTGGATGCCCCCCTTCGTGTCGAACAACTTTCATTCCACGCCTTTTTTGATTCTGTGCATAGTTCTCGAGATATTTCAATGTCTTCAGATAAATTTGGATTTTTATCGATTACAGCGCCACCTGTGAACCAAAATGCAAAAGCTCCTAGGTCAAATTGGTGTACTTTTTTCTGGAGAATCCAAATCTGCAATAAAAAATGGGGGCTCCTATTTAAGTTTTGATATGTTCCTCTCACCTTACCCCCAGGGGACGAGGGAGGGGATCGATTTCATTATCACTGGATGCCCCCCTTCGTGTCGAACAACTTTCATTCCACGCCTTTTTTGATTCTGTGCATAGTTCTCGAGATATTTCAATGTCTTCAGATAAATTTGGATTTTTATCGATTACAGCGCCACCTGTGAACCAAAATGCAAAAGCTCCTAGGTCAAATTGGTGTACTTTTTTCTGGAGAATCCAAATCTGCAATAAAAAATGGGGGCTCCTATTTAAGTTTTGATATGTTCCCCCCACCCCACCCCCAGGGGGCGGGGGAGGGAATCGATTTCATTATCACTGGATGCCCCCCTTCGTGTCGAACAACTTTCATTCCACGCCTTTTTTGATTCTATGCATAGTTCTCGAGATATTTCAATGTCTTCAGATAAATCGGCCACCCTGTATAAAGATTTATCCAAGGACGATCTTTTGACCCGATGTTTAGGAGCAGAGACGCAGAATAATAATGAGTCGTTAAATTCACTCATTTGGACGTTCGCTCCGAAACATCTACATTCAGGCGCTCAGATAGTTCAGATTGCAACATTTTTGGCCGTCGTCATCTTTAATGAAGGCTTCCAAGACATTATTAAGATAATGCATACGATCGGCTGTTCAATTGGACGATCAGCGCACGCTTATGTAGAGCGCCGCGACGAAGCCCGGATCAGCCGTTCCGAGCAGCGCATGAGCGACGCGGCAAGAGAGGCTAGAATTTCAGCCAGGAAGGAGCAGTCGGCCTTACGAAATTTGCAAGAAGAAGAGGAAGGGATACTCTATGCACCAGGAATAGCAGATTAGTGGTAAGCAAAAATTTCATGGTGTAATTCACACGTGAACTTTCAAACGCGTTTTTCTCAAAACTGGATTTTTTTAACTGGTGCCCATGATTTTTCGAAAACGGTTCAATGGATTTAAATAAAATTTTAATGGTAGATTCAGCACATGTGTGGCTATCGTGGGAACTAGAATTTTTAAAAAATATTGAACCGTTTTCTGTCCGCATAAAAAAATAGTCGCAAAAAATCATGCTATTTTGAGTTATAATTTTTAAAAGCATGCGAAAAATTGAATTTTTAATATTTTCAAAAAATCCTAATTCCCACGATAGCCATTCACCTATAGATTAAAATGCAATTTGATTTTTTGATTTCAGATAAACCAGTCTGCCGGAATCGTGGGCACCGTTTGTCTGCTTTTTTTTACATGGGTGCCATTCCAGTGATGTAACTCGCCATCAACGCCATATTTTTAAATAAAAAAATTTACACATATAGTTTAAGATGTAATAAATATATAGTAAAAATTTGGAAGCTCTGTATTTTTTCATTTCGCCGCAAAAAAATGCAAAAGAACCTTAAAAAAAACCGGTTGTCACACGGGATGATCCCCTTAAGCGCTTAGACCGCATTATTGCTGCGCAGCGTTTCGAAATCGTTCCGTTTTGTCAATGCGCATGGAGCGCTTTGGTAATTCGGAACTAGAGTCCCTAGAAGTAAGAGTCCGGTCAATGTTTGGTTTGAAGCAAAATGCCGACAGTATCGCACACTGCGTATGATAAAACTAAAACGTTTCGTATGAGATTTGCGAAGTAGAATAATCTCCAGACTATAAAAGACGTCCAGCTTTCGTTTGCTCAGTATGTATACGCTTTCTATATTACATAATTGATAAAGCAATTGATCCTTGGGAGAAGATATCCTAGTAAATAAAAAATAACATTCTAACCTTTTTTTAATAATTTTATTTAATAAATAAATTTTTCAAATTCATTTGTTTTGCAGAAATGACTGGTTGTTGTATAATTGGTTGTTTCAACAATAGTAAGAAAGGTAAATCAATGAGACGTTTTCCAACCAATTTAGAACGGCGAGCATTATGGCTAAAAGAAATTGGAAGAAAAAATTGGCAACCATCACAATATTCCCATATTTGTGAAGTAAGTACAAAATAATTATTAAAAAATTAGATGATAGCTATTTGTATGGTTGGATCAAAATTATTGGAAAAAAATATCGTATTGTGCATTCTTAAAATCAAAAGCATCTCAAGCATTTTTGAACCAGATTATATAAATAATGTTAAAATGTTATTTTTAGGATCACTTTTCGGAAGACATGTGGGAGAAACCTAGAATAGATGGAAAAAGAAAACTAAAATGTAATGCTGTTCCAACAATTTTTCCTGCACATAATGAAAGTATCTTGAAAAGTCAAGACACCGAGGATAACTCTCGCAATGTATGTTTATTTGATTTAAAAATTATTTTAAATATAATCTAATAAAAAAAATTACTCTTTATAGATGGATCACACTCAGGAATATAATGACACGTTCACTATTTCTAATATACATATATTCGCCAAATAAGGATTCTGCATCTGCTTTAACACTTTCAAAAACAATTATAAATAATGAAGAGAATAATTCGAATATTTTAAAAGAATCGTCTATATCTACCAAACTAGACAATCAAACAGTAAACAATGTAGACCTGGAAGATTTAGATCTGGAAGAAGACAATCAATTAACTGTTGACACTCAAACATCAGATATTAATCAGCCAACACTAGAATCTACTCTACGGATAAAAGATTTAGAAAGTAAACTAAAAGAAGCAAATAAAAAACTTAAAATTGCCAACACAGTTGTTTCTAGAGTTGAAAAAACGAATAAAAATCTATTGCAACGTATAAGAAAATTGAAAACTCTAAAAAAATTACATATTGAAAAAAATGTGTTAAAGTCTTCAGAGATATTACATAAAGTTTTTAATAATGATCAAATTGAATGGCTTCAAAAAGATTCTTCAAAACGCAAAGTATACAGGGTGTCCGATAATTCGAAGTCCACCCGTAAACTGCAGGTAGAGTAGGTTAAACTGAGCATAAAAGTCCTGTATCATTTTTTGATATTCTTAATATTTACCGAGATATTAACGAAAAAAGATCGGCGAATCCGCGCGAGGAAAGCGCGCGCGGCGAGAAGGACGTCCCACCGCTACGTGCTCACTAAGCGCGCAGTGAGACGATGGGAGGAGCCTACGAGCGTAATACTAGAACACTGCGGCGACCGCGCCGAATTATTGGTATAATCCCACCGCTCTATCTCCCACCGCCACACTGCGCGCTTAGTGAGCACGTAGCGGTGGGACGTCCTTCTCGCCGCGCGAGCAAAGCGCGCGCGGATTCGCCGACATTTTTTGTTAATATCTCGGTAAATATTAAGAATATCAAAAAATGATACAGGACTTTTATGCTCAGTTTAACCTACTCTACCTGCAGTTTACGAGTAGACTTCGAATTATCGGACACCCTGTATAGATGGTCTGATGAAACCATCAAAAAAGCACTTCGACTGAAATTTTCTTGTACTGCGAGCGGCTATAAAGAACTTATAAAACAAAATATTCCTCTGCCATCACCACGCACACTCAGACGAAGTATTGAAACACTTAATTTTGAGCCAGGAATATGTGATGATATCTTTGAGGCTTTGAAAGACAAAGTATTACAATTTCAAGATGATAGAGAAAAGGATTGTATATTGGCTCTGGATGAAATGAGTCTTATACCTGGCAAACAACATGATGCATCAACTAATTTTCTTATTGGAAATACTACTATTGCTAATAGTCGCGGTAAATCTATTAAATTTCTGTAATTGCATAATTTTTTGGATTCTATGCAATTACTTCTATCTATAAAAATTGTATAAATGATCAAAATGTTAAATATCAATTTATTATTATTATTAATATTAATTATTAATATGTTTTTGTACTCTTTTTTTCTATTTACTTGTTTTATTTAGGAGAAATAACACAAGCAACACATGGATTAGTATTTCTACTAGCTGGTATATTTTTTCGTTGGAAGCAAATTATAGCCTATTATTATACTCCCGATGGATATGATGGTGCACAATTAAGACCTATTATCGAAAAAATAATTGCAAAAGCTGAATCTATAAATTTGTATGTACACAGTGTCACATCGGATATGGGGGCAATAAATCAAGCAATGTGGAAATCTTTTTCAAATATTTCTGCTGGTAAATATTCACCAATTCGAAATTCTATCTTTCATCCAATAGATAATAAACGTAAATTATTTTTTTTTGCCGATGGTTCACATCTCCTAAAAAATCTTAAAACAGCTTTAATCAATAATAAAGTAATTACGTTGCCGGATCAAATACAAAAATGTAATAAATTATCATCATGTACCGTTCAATTTTCTCATCTGACTGAATTAGTAGATATACAAGAGAATTTGTATTTCAAACTTGCACCAAAATTAAATAAAAATGTCATTACCTTAACAAAATTTAATAAGATGAAAGTTAATAAAGCAACTAATATGATTAATAGAGATGTTAGCAGTGCGTTAAATTTTTTAGGAGATGAAAAAAAGAAAGATGATTATAAAACAACGGCTTTATTTATAGAGATTGTTTCTAAATGGTTTACAATAATTACTTCGCGAAGTCAATTAGTCGCATTAGGAAAAAAAATAGGAGATGAAAGATCTCAAAATAAATTTAACGAAACAGTAGAGTTTTTAGAATTTGTTCGTGATTTGTTTCGTGATATAGAAATTGGTGAAAAGAAAAACTTTAAACCAGTACAAACTGGTATCATGCTAACAACACAATCATATATAGATCTTACAAAATATTTAATTAGCGAACGAGGATATTTGTACGTATTAGGTGGCCGATTCACACAAGATTGTGTAGAAAATTTATTTTCTAATATCAGAAAAAAATTTCCCATTCCAAACGCATTACAGTTTAAACACAGTTTAAAAATTTTAAGTGTTTCTCAATATTTTCAAGAATTACAGAATACAAATTATGAGCAAGATGATGGTGATTTAATTGCTGATTTTTTGAAACGTCCTAAAAAAGATACAAGTAAAATAGTTGAACAAATTCCTGTAATTCCTCATGAAGCTGAAAATAAAATTATTAATCTGAATAATCTTGAAATGAACTCTTTATATAATGTATGTGGTTATATTATATCTAGAATTAGTAAGTTAAATAAAGTGTGCAATGATTGTATAAATTCTGCAGGATCAAAAATGTTTAATTCCAATATTAAATATTCAAAATTTGTACACTTAAAACGTTATACTATAAATACTTTGTTTTTTGTAAACGACGAAACGTTTAATTATATTTTGGAGATGGAAGTAATTTTTCGAAGATATATTCATTATGTGAAAAATATAAATTGTGATTTAATAAAATTTTTTACTCAGAAAATGGCTCATATCCGATGTGATACGTTACAAAAATGTCATGATTTATTTGATAAAATAATGACATATTTTATCCGATTTCGGATTAGAATTTCCAGCAAAAATGAACAAGTATTAAAAAAACCTATATTTAATAGTAAAACGATGGCGATGCATTCAATTGTTAAATAATTATTTTTTTAGAATATTAAAATATACTTATATTTATGTTACTTGTAATATTAAAATATATTTTATAATTTTTAATAATAAAATTCTATTTTAAAAAATAATATAAGTCTTTTGTCCATCACGCCCTATCTCTTTTATCTCACGCATTAATAGATCTATTTATATTGCTTTAAATTAACAAAAAATTTTGCAAGCATTTTAAAATAAGATATATATTCGGTGTTGAAAAAAAAGCAAAGATTCTAAGGGCAAAAAGTGCAAGTTACAAGTGTGGATATAACAATACTTTATTGGTTCCGCCATTTTGCTTCAAAGCGTTCAGAGCCAATGAAAAATCTGACAACATTGACCGGACTCTTACTTCTAGGGACTCTATTCGGAACGGTTTCGAAGCGCTTCCTGTCGCCCATTTCATTAGTCTCTTCTAATATCACAGGAAACTCATATAATTCTTCGCTTTTCTGATCCATTTTTTCTCTCGAAGCCGAAAATGCCTCTTCTTCTCGTTAGTCTCTCTCTTAGCCTCTATCGCGAAATTTGGCTTCTTGCGCACTCTAGTCTAATATCTCTATGGGTGCGTTCCGAGTTACGCATTAAGCGCGTAGACTACATAGAAAGTCGTTCCGATTTAACCAATGCGCGCATAGACTGCATAAACGCATCAGCCGCATCAACTGCCTCAAGTCGAAATACTTGTCCGTATTTTTTCGTTTTCTCAGTTGGCTACCATATTTGAGCTTAACATTGGTAGAACTGGTATCAATGTAAACGCACCTTGAAGATTTACTCCATATTTGAATAAAAATTATTTATTTACATTTTAAATAGAAACGAAATGTTTAAATGAAAAGTTAATCGATTATTAAGAATGTACAAACGATGTACAAACGAATAAGTACAATAAACTCACAAATAGTAGTTTGCATTAAATAATTACAACATAGGGGGGGCTAACTATTATTGGTCTAGTTACTAAAACTTTTTTATTTTTTTATTAATTAACCGAGAATGTACAAACACTACAAATCGTTGTACATTCATGTACAAACAATGTACAATCCGAATATATAAATGATTATATGATTTGTTGTAGGAGGGGGGCCAACTATATATACCTGCGCAAACGTTCAACGTTGAACGCATGCGTCTACTAACTATGCGTACAGGCCAACGACATATATAAATAGACCAAGCATTCAGGGGTACGTTCCAAAACCTTACTCGGGTGCACTATAATACTAGAAGTACTATAGCATACGTGACATATACTATAGCAACTTCTAGTGTTATAGTCACCCGGGTAAGGTTTTGGAACGTAGCCCTGTCCATAACGTGAAGCCGGAAATTGGCAGTTTAAGACTGAGAGAGATAGTTCGTTTGCTAGGATCACCCTCTCTTTTTATCTTACAAGGGCAAGATGGCCGCTGTCATTAACCTATAATTTGATGTCAACTATCGTGAGATATCATTGATTTGTGCTCTGCTAAAATTTTATTAATTTGTGCATACAAATAATATTTAAAAAAATGGTAACTACTTGTCCTATTTGCAAAGTTTCATGGGTTTATGGACGAACCTTTCATAGGTACAAATATATATAAATATTCTTTTAGTTATAAAAATGTATTATTTAACTTACAAAATTAATCTTTAAAGTTAAATATAATTAATTTTAAGATTTCCAAAGAATGAGACTCAAAGACGACAATGGCTAAAAGAAATTAATAAACATTTTGATAAGTTTACACCTGCTGCACAGGCCTACGTATGTAACCAGCATTTTTCAAAAGATTCTTTTAAAATAACATGTACTGGCAAGACTTATTTAAAATCTAATGCTATACCTACCATATTTAACATATCTGTAAGTATAATTTTATTTTTATTTTAAAAATGAATAAAAGATGTTATAGGAATATTATATCACACATTTTTGTTTTGCTTTAATGTTTCAAAACAGTTACAGGAACATGACAAATTCAATATTAATTATGAGGAACCTCCAACTAAGCGTCCAAGGACAAGTGATATTATTCATAGGTAAAATAACGTAAATTGAAAACTATATTTGTAACGTATTAAAATCTCAAAATATATATTGCTTACTTGTGAATATGTTATACAGCAAAACTTTAGATATCCCAATTATGGAGAAAGAAAATATAAATGTATGTCAACAACAGTCATATGTGCAGCCAGATGAATGTCATGTTACTGAAGATATTTGTAACGAACCGAATTTAAAAACTACAAACGTTGAAGAGAATCCATTATGCATTATTTTTAAAAATAAACGAACTACATGCAAGGAACGTCTTACTAAAGTTGGCAAAATACACAGGTAATTATGTAATAATGTTTGAAGTATTTTTTTTATTTTCTGATTTACTCTTTGTTTACATATGAATATTTGTTACATAGTTTATCTGTCGATGTTTCAAAAACTGACGCAAAAAAAACAACTTTGAAGAGAGAAAGACAAAAAGAAGAAAATATTATAAAGTTAAAGAAAAAGTTAAAAGTCTACCAACAAAAGTGCAGGAGATTACAAAAACGAGTAACATCTATGTCATTGCTTATAAACCCAGTTGGCAAACAAAATTCAGTATAACTCAAAAAGGATTCATGGATTGAATTCCTTTTGAATTCATAAAAAAGAATTCAATTTGAGTTCATAAAGGGTTCACTGAACTTCTATCGAATCCGTAACAATGTTTTTACCGACTCCTGAATTAGTCATCAAGAGTTCATAAAGCATTCATAAATCAATCCTGCTATGTCAGGTAAAATGAGATCTTAAAAAGTTCGTAAGACACTCACTTTTCTTTGAAAAACTTTTAAACAACTTTATACTCTATAAAATTGATTAAAGTAAATTTAATAATAAAATATTTTTTTTATACAATGCCGAATACGTAATATGATAAAACTACAGTGGATAGAAGGTAAGTATAAACTTTTTATTACAATACTTTGACATATCACACTATTTATTTTTAAATTTCGCGCTTTATATCGATATATCGAAAATGCGAGAGGAAGAATATATATACTATAGTTATATATCAACATAACTTGTGCTTATTTCCATTTTAAACTTTTTAATTTACCCGCCTTTAAAATCACGTGATTAGACATAACAAATCAGATCGTTTGAATCATTTCTTTCAGATGAGAAATTCAAAACATAAACTTTTTAAGAACTCATTATGAACTAAAATTACCTGACATAACAGGAACAGTTTATGAACTCTATATGAATCCTTTTGGTTTAGATTAAAAATTCATAAAGAATTCATGAAATTTCCTGAGTTCTAAATGAACTCTTTAAGAATCATTATTGCCAACTGGGAAAGCATTTGCAAGACAGAAAGCTTTTAACAGATGATGCTGCAGAGTTGTTACAAGTAAGTTAAAATATCAAACATTCATATCTGTCATAAATATACATGACATAATGAATAATTTGTAAAAGTGATGAGATTAGATGTGACATACACAAGCACTTTGTACACATCTTATATCAACGAAAAAAGGTAACCAAATATCCATACAACCAAAATATTTTTACTTTATTGACGTTAAAAATTTTTGTATAGCTAAATGCTTCAACGACGGAAAAAGAAATAATTAAGAGAAGCTTAAGAAAGAAAGGAAAAGGAGTATTTCCTGCTGCAATTAAAACTTTTGCTGCAACATTACAATTTTATTCTACAAAAGCCTATGAATATGTTCGGAAAACTTTCTTAAACATTTTACCTCATCCACAAACTATTAGAAAATGGTATTCATCTATTGATGCCAGACCTGGCATAACATTGGAAGCATTAAGAACAATAAAAGCAAAGATAAATGAAGCAAAAGGAAAAATATTATACTTTAGTTTAACCATAGATGATATGTCGATAAGAAAATTTATAGAAATTGAAGGTGATAAATATTATGGATACGTAGATTATGGAACAAATTTCGGAAATAATGATAGTTTACCTGAAGCAAGCAACGCGTGTGTATATGTCTTCTTGTATGTATCAATGGAAATTGGAAAATACCCGTTGCATACTACTTTATAAGATCCTTAAGTGGTGCAGAAAGAGCAAACGTAATTTAACAAGTTCTTGCAGCATTGCATGAGGTAGGTGCAATAATAATTAATATCACTATGGACGGTACTGCAAGCAACATTTCAACTGCACAATGCTTAGGTGCAAATATAACAGCATGTGACTTAAAACCTTATTTTATACATTCACAAACTAAAGAAAAAGTTTACATAATTCTTGATGCTTGTCACATGATAAAATTAATTCGAAATTCATTTGCTACATCTATAATGCACGATACTTGCGGTAACAAAATAGATTGGTAATATATTATCAATTTAGTAAAGTTTCAAGAGCAGGAAGGACTTCAAGCTGCTACAAAATTAACTAAACGTCACCTGGAATGGCAAAGTGAGAAGATGAATGTTAAATTAGCGGCACAAACTTTGAGTACTAGTGTAGCTAATGCACTTGATTTTTGTACTATTGATTTAAAATTGCAACAGTTTAATAATTCTGAAGCAACATCATTATTCATTCGCAATATGAATGATATTTGTGATCTACTTAATAGCAGAAACTTATTATGTAAAAATAAAACTCAACAACCGATATCATTATCCAATGTAGATCATATTAAAGAACGCATTCAAAAATATATTGAGTATATAAATGGATTACACATTGATGGACAACATATTCTTAATACAAGAAAAAAGACTGGTTTTTTAGGAATATTGACTTGTTTAGCAGCTACGAAAGATATATGTGATACCTTGATTGTAACAAAAAAAATAAATTTTTTATTAACATATAAAATGTCGCAAGACCACTTAGAAATCTTTTTTTCTGCTATTAGAAGTAAAGGTGGTCATAATAACAATCCATCGGCTAAACAATTTTATTATGCATATAAAAGATTATTATGTCACACCAAAGTTACTATTTTACCAAATGGTAATAGTATTGCACAAGACGATACAAGTATACTAAATATAAATAAAGGTATAGATAATGCTTTGGAAAAACCAATAGAATACGACAATGAAGAAGAATTAGAAGATATATTTATTACCGATGAATGGTGTATGTCAAATTATATTACAGATGTGGTAATGTATATTTCTGGCTTTGTTGCTAAGAAAACGGTTAAAAGAATTAAGTGCAAAATTTGTAAACATTTATTATTTGGCAACGATAACATGTCAGCTTTGCAAAAAAGAAAATGTAGAGGAAGTTTAACTATACCATCAAATGATGTAATTAAACTTTGTTGCATTGCAGAAAAAATAATAAGAGGATGTCCACATATATTAAAAGTACAGCATCCAATACAAAAAATGATTGTAATTGCTCTTTCTCGTGTAACATCAGATATATTTGATAATGTATTACACATGCTGGAACGAGCTCCATTACAAGATCACAGAACAGATATAATAAAACTCATTTTATATGTATATTTTCAATTAAGACTGCGACATATATGTGCATCTAAAAATTCTAAAATAGAAAGAGTTAGAAGTAAACTTAATAAACTTATTCTTTTTAAGCATCAATAAATATAAAAATTTTTAACTTTAATTTTGTTTTACATTCCTTGTATTACCTCTTTCTCTCATATATACATTCAGACTCAATTTTTTGCGAAGTATAATTAAATAATATAATTAAATAGCAATAGTTTAATTGCTTAATAAATAATTTTTGAATATTACAAATACAAAAATAGGTTAGTCAAATGTATTACTTTATTGCGTTTAAATCAACCGCCACAACAAGATGGTTGCTGTCAATAAAAAGAGAAAGTGATCCTAGCAAACGAACTATCTCTCTCAATCTTAAACTGCCAACTTCCGGCTTCACTCCTTCCATAGCAAAAGCATAGGAATGCTTGGTCTATTTATATATGTCGTTGGTACAGGCATATGTAAAGGCAGAAAGTAATATAAAAAGTTGCGTTTATTATATAATACGACTTATTGAATTAATATTATGATAAGAAAAAATGTATAAATAAAAAAAAACGAGATACATCATCTGTTTCTTGCAATCCGCAAACTTTAATCAATTTTTTTCGTATTTCTGCTTTCTTTGGAAATCTAAAAATAATAATTTAATTATTGTGTGTGAACGATCGTGTATACTTAATCTCATTATTGTCATTAAATTTACTTGTGCAAAGAAATATTTTTAGCTTGCCCTGTTTGCCTTTTACTTTTACACTTGTAGCACGATCGCACCATTATTATTATTTTTTTATCACTTTTTATAACTTTTTATAACAAATAAAAGTAATAAAATCACAGTATTCTATACTTTGACAGAAGTATCAAGAATTACACGATTTTATTAGGGTTAAGCTGGCTCAACGCGAGCATGCGCATTTGCGTCAAAGTACACGAATTGTGGGAGTGAGAGGTTGATATATGTCTGTCCTGTGATGATTTTGTCAGCTTTTCAGCAGTGTTGGCAATATAGTAGTATTATATATATGGTTACACTCGTGTAGTGGTGCCACGAGACATAACGAGTGATAAGCGTAAAAAGGTTAGGCGGTGATTTTATGTTTTATTATTGTTGTTATTGTTGTTTATTGTTGAAAAGAGAAATTATTTTACATCTAACAAGAGAATAAAATATATTAATTAGTTCCAATTCTTATTTCTTAATTCACGCATTAATTTATTCTATTCTTTTTATTTTTTAAATAAATAATTCTAATTTCTTATTTATAATATTTAATAATTATTCCTATTTCTATTTTGTTATTGTGCGCAGGATCTGACTTTCATTTCTCACACGTACGCAAATAGTGAGTTCTATGCATATATGTAATACTCCTATATTGCTAGTATCCTATCTGAGCAATGAGTGGAAGAGATGGAAATACTACGGTGCAGACGTATATTCGTTTCTCTTTCTTCTGGAGTTCTGCAGCGCTATGCGCATGCGGTAAAGCGTCGCTGGGGCGGTTGTTAATCCCCTCCTCTTCTAATGCGTTAATGGATTTGCGTAAACAATGTATTTCACCAATCGGGCATTTAATATTCTTGACATTAGAACTAACGTGTAATATGCCTACGCTATCAAAAAGACAATTCCGTTATCAAATTCTCTAAGTTGATGTCTAACCAACAATCGTTTATACGCGCTTTTGATTTGTACGGCATTCCATTGGTCGTCTAAGAAAAGCCAACGCATGCGCACAAAGCTGTAATACTCGAGAAGAAAGAGAGGCTCATATATGCTGCGCCGTAGTGTTTGCACCGTCCTCGAAGCTCTACTAGCAATATAGGAGTATTACATATATGGTTCTATGTGTGGTGATTACTAAACGAATATGGCGGCCCCCCCCCCGCCGCAAACGTGCCTCACCGGTACAGCTTGTACTCCGTCCCTCTATTCCTTAGTCCGTGAGTGGTACTCAATCTACAGATTTATAACTTTCCCTAGACTAATCCGAAATCCGGATCCGTGTCTCAGCAGTGCTCTCGGGATCAGCTACACTGAAAGAAACAATCGTAGTATTTCTGTAAGCTTTTTTATAAAACAATATATTTAGAAAGTATTTTATTAGTTATTTACTAATTAATCTTGCAATGTTTATCAAATCTATGTTAATAATTGAATAGTAGTTTGATAGTATCAAATATTGTAGAACAAATAAGAAGTAAACTATCATAACCTCACTATATTTTATTTTTATTAGTTCATTATATTATATAATCATTACATTGAAGTTAATTAAAGCAACATTTTTTATAAATACTTTGAATTTTAGGATCACGCAAATTATAATGAATTCACGAGAAGATAGAATAAATAAATTACATGAGGATGCTATTATTGAGCAAAATCAATTTGGTATGCATATAAAACTGCAAATTATTTTGTTTCCAATGAAAACATATATTACCGTTACTTTATAGCGTTTTTCCTTGGCTGTACTAGTGCAACACTTACAATCAACTATATTTTTTATTTTTTATTTATTTTAATTAAATAATAATTGTGCAATAATGTCTCTTTTCTCATCTGCTCCCATAACTGCATAATTATTGTCATTTATATTTTCCAATTCTAAGATGTCCAACGGTTCATCCTCATTATCAATACAAATATTATGCAAAATGCAACATGCAAGTATAACTAATGGTATCATTTCTTTATTATACATATACACATATTTTAGTTTTTGAAATCGTTCTTTTAATATACCAAAAGTTCTTTCAATTATAACGCGGGTTGATGATAATTTTCTATTATAATTATGTTGCATATTATTTAGATGACCATTGTCACGATATGGAGTGAGCATATGATATGATAATGGGTACGCAGAATCAGCTAACAAATGAGTATATTGTGGAAAATATCTTTCTACATTATGATCTATCCTATTTTTAATATCACTAAACCGCCAAACTCGGGCATCATGAACGCTGCCACAAATTCCCGTGAAAACATCAATAAATTTCATTTTATGATTGCAAATGCCTTGTAATAATATAGAATGGAATCCTTTTCTGTTTAGGTAACTATTTGGATATTCAATAGGAGCACTGATGGGAATATGGCAGCCATCAATGACGCCCACTACACCTGGAAAATTACTGATGGGAGCAAACTCCTGTGGTATATTTACAATTTCGTGAACTTCTGGCCATTTAATATAATTTTGGACATGTTCTAATACATAAGCTACATTAAAGACACATCTCCATGTAGTGTCTTTAGATACTCCAAATCGATCTGCAACGGATCTGAAATAAAAAAACATTTTCAATGCAACAAAAACTTAAAATAATATGCATGAAAATTAAATACTATTATTCACAAATTTTTTCTGTATGTACATCGTATTCCTGCAGAAGTATCATAACTTAAAATATTTTTTACTCCGCGTACAAATCATCAAAGATAATAATTTTTAAAAATTAAATAATTATCAACAATATAACTTCAAACTTAACAATCTTAGACTTAATCAAGTCAAATTAATTTAAAGTATAGACAATTCAAATTTCTCTTATACGTTCCCTAATAGCAATTGGATATTCTGAGGATATCATTTGCTATCTGGGTTCTTGTATAATTACATAATTTAAAGGTCTTAAAATAGATTTAGACATTTAACATTAAACAAATATTTTTAAAACAGAAAAATTGAATATTTTAATTACTAACCTATAAGCTTCTTGATTGCCAAAAACCCACAAAGCAATAGCTAATTGCTTAGCTGGTGGTAATGTAGGAGAATTATCATTTTCCAATAACGCAAACCCAAAAGTTTGTATCAATTGCTCAAAGGTATTTCTTGTCATACGAAAATGTGATTTAAAATCTGTAATAAAATATTAAAATGTTATAAAAATGTTACAAGATATAAAAAATAAATAAAACATATGTTCTTACCTGTTAAAGAATAATGAAGAACAACATTTTCAAAGAAATTGTTGATTTTGAGATGCTGTTCTCTTCTGCGTATTATTTCCCAATCATTATAATTATTTTCCTCATTGTTATTAAAAAAAATGTTCCATAATAAAAATATATCCATTTTTTATCTGTAAGGATGTAAATAGATTATTTTCCTACAGTAATTTTGTTTTATGCAGAGTAACATGAATAATTATAAATTATATATTTATATCTATACATACTAATTACACACAATTACATACATTTTACACAGAAATGAGTAATTAAAGATGTGTAAATATAAGACATGTAAAAATTAACAATTAAAGTAAGGTTGACATTTGCTTTCACCTACAATTGTATACTAATAATCAGTTATTAATAAATATATTTGAATACTAACATAAATAAATAATAAAGTACTTTCTAAATATATTGTTTTATAAAAAAGCTTACAGAAATACTACGATTGTTTCTTTCAGTGTAGCTGATCCCGAGAGCACTGCTGAGACACGGATCCGGATTTCGGATTAGTCTAGGGAAATTTAGAAATCTGTAGATTGAGTACCACTGTTCAATCCGATCAAAGATCCGATTAATTGTCGGAAGCACCCTCGGAACGCACCCAATAGCGATAGAAACAAGGAATAGCGATAGCGAGTGAAAGTCCACCAATCAGAAAAGCTCTTTGGCTAGCTGCATACATTGATTTCCAGCATAAAAATTAAAGAGAGTATACAATTGGATGGGAGAGAGGTAATACTTAAGAATACCTCCTCACCGTTTTCGTTGAAACTTCACAATATTGCATGGTAATTCTTTAGAATCACTACATCAGCACCAAATTCAATAAAATTTGGTCAATCGATGTGTTTTTGCACAAAACTAAAGAATCTGGCAGATAAAAGTGTCGCTCTGTTCTGGGAAGCGAGATATTAATTGTTAAATTTCGCGACTCGATAGGTTAAGAAACCTGTCATATTGACGATGTACAGACTGTCTGAGCATGCGCAGCGACGTAACGCAGGTCAGCTGACCATGCCAACGTCATAAAGTGCGCGAAATTGAAAATGGATACAAGTTAAGTCAAAGGCGTGTGGGGGTCCAGGGGGCGAAGCCCCCCCCACTAATTACGAAACGACTTCTGTTACTTTGAAAAATTTGCCGTCGCGTACGATTTATCGCGGATATCTTTTGTCTTTAAATTACTGTGTATCGTTGAAATTGATACGTCATTCGATTGAAATGTACTGAATAGATCGGTGAGATTTCTAAGCAAGGTAGGATGCTTCTACTCGCGAATCACCACACGTCCCCTCACCTTGCGTCAGGGGTCTGTGCTAATCTTTTCGGTTTCTATCATTTTTAGTATATCGTAGACTCATCGATTTAGTAAGGCGAAGATTTATTTGACAAGTCATTCAAATTTTGCGCACTTTATTAGTAACAAGTTAATTAATTAAAGTGATGTACTGCAGATCAGCTGACCATGCCAGCGCCAAAAGTGCGCGAAATTGAAAATGTAAAAAAGGATACAAGTTAAGTCAATCGCGTAGGGGGTCCCGGGGGCGAAGCCCCCTGGTTGGGGGGTTGGGAGGGCGAAGCCCCCCCACTATCACGAAACGAGTTCTATTACAAAAAGAAATTTGCCGTCGCGTACGATTTATCACGGATATCTCTTGTCTCGGGATTACTTTGTATCGTTGAAATTGATACGTCGTTCGATTGAAAGGTACCGAATAGATCGGCGAGATTTCTATACGAGGTAAGACGTTTCTATTCGCGACGTTTCACCACGCATCCCCTCACCTTGCGTCAGGGGTCTGTGCAATCTTTTCGGTTTCAATCATTTTTAATATAACGTAGACTCATCGATTTAGTAAGGCGAAGATTTATTTCACAAATCATTCAAATTTTATAATCATAAAATACATATCAGATTAAAAATGTGGTGTAAAAAGAAGAAGAAAATGTCTCGGAGGCTACTTAAAAAATAATTTTAAGTTTAATTTAAATTTACCAAATCATGTATCAACTTTCATACTTATTTTAAAGGTACATTGTTTTTTCACATATTTTTTATGTTTATTCTTCTCATAAAACACTTTTTGACAGCGAAATAGAAGGCTACTTTTATTAACTTTTAATTTGTTTTTGCATTTTGGACAATAAATTTCATCAAGTATTAAAGAATTTTCGATTAAAAACTCAATCAATTTTTATTTAATATTTTTATTTAATATGTATTTTATTTAATATTTTATGTATTTTATATGTTGATGTTTTATATTGATTTTATATGATATTTAATATGTTTTATGATTTTATTATTTAATAAACTATGTGCACAAAATTATAACTGTGAGCGACGAATAGAGCGACGATTTTAACTTTCATATTCGTGTTTTACGAACCAAAATACGCAATATTGTGAAGTTTCAACGAAAACGGTGAGGAGGCCCGTATTCTTAAGTATTACCTTATTATTTAATAAATATTAATTAATCACATTAATAAAGGAGCTGCAACATAAAGAAACGATGAGACTTGACATGACATTTATAAAACACACATATTCTTGTAACTCTTCACGACAGTGTTGTTTTTGTCGTTGCGCAGTTTTTTTACCGTATATTACGACAATGACAATAAAATGACAATAAATTGTTGTTAAAAATTACACGATCTGGGAAGAAACGCAGGCATGTACTAAACAAAATATGCGCGATTGAAATGCATGATGTATAAAATTATACTAAATAAAGCTTCATCTCAAAGTCGAATGAGAAAAATTATAAATTAAAAATAAACTATTAAGATTAAAGCAGGCTTAAGAGCGCCAACAGTGCAATTTAAAGCAATTTCTTATCTTACCCAGATAGCACAAAGAATTCGAAAATAATTCTTTTTTGGTCACCGATTTACAAAATGAATTCTTTTTCCATCCCATTTCTGTTCTAAAAGTTTTAAGCATTCCAAAAGACTTCACTTTTATGTCACCATTTGTGAGTGCTTTTTTAGATTCAAAAAGGATTCCTTTTCGAGTCCATAAGAATTTGCAATGAAAAGGAATTCTTTTTTAGTTCATTTCGAACAGATTACGCGAATTCGAAGAGAACTCAAGAAAGTGAATTCTTTTTGAAATCAAAAGGATCAGTTGTGCTATCTGGGTTATTCTTTTTAGGATATTTATATTTAGTTTCAAAAATTATAGCTAAATTGAATATTTATTTAATTAATACTCACTAAGTCGTAATTATCAAGCAAATAAATTCTTTTATTTTTTTATATCAGTAATAATTAAATTTATCGAGCGGATTTTGTAGGCGCGACATTTCGTTTTACTGACCTGACCTGACCTGACCTGACCTGACCTGACCTAACCTAACGATATAATCGATTTGGTATTATACTTGAATTAATTTACGCTTCATAAATTGCAATTTGAAGTTTCTCAGTTTTCTTTTTTTCCATTTCCAGTCAACTTTAATTCATATATGATTTCTAATTAACTAATGTATTTCTAATTAACTTTAATTAACTGATATATATTTATCAAATTCGTTTCTAACGTGATTATTCGTCGCTAATATAACTATTGTAAGATGACTATTCATTTTTATCTAGTCATTCTTATTTATAGTTAGGTAATTAATTATTCATCATGTTAAAAGAATGAAAAATGTTAGCATAATATGCTGAACAATTTCTTACAACATTGTCAGACCACAACAATATCAATCATTAGACTAACAATTAGAGGTAATTTAAAAAAAACTTTATCTGAGTTAAATGATAAAACATTCGTCGATAATACGTTCGCCAGCGTGAATTTTTTTTTCTTCTAGAGAGGTAATCTTAACAAATAAAGCGATAACTGTGGAAGAGGTGATTCGTCGTTTGCGAGAGCAGACTATGACGTATATACGAAAATAGAACTTTGTACACACAGATATTAATTATACATGGGAGGATTATTTCTCTTTCTTCGTAGTCGATTCGAAGTGCTAACACATCACTGATCACGTTCTACAGTCGAAATCTGCGAACGAAGAGGAATTTCTTCATCAAGTCTTGTCAGTCTATTTAATTATATTAATCATTGTGACATAAATTTCATAAATTTCCAAGTTACATATACAAAGGTAAGCTTTTTTAGTTGCTTTCTGCTTTCTGTGATTCTTCTATATTTCTGCTTTGTTTATAATTAAAAATACAATTATATGCTGCATGTAAAAAAATGAAGCTAAAAAGGATTTATAGTAAAAAGAATTGTATTTGTAATATTAGTTATATGTTATTAGTGCTTAAATGTTAAAAACTGTTCTTCAGATGCAGTGTAAACTGTTCAAAAACATATTGTTTCAGTGAATTCAGATTTCTGTTCAGCACCTTGTTCAGCAAGACATACAAGAGAAACTAGCAAAAATGGCAGAAATAGAACTCTCTGTACCCTGGGGTCATATTGCTGCCAAAACCTATGGCTCTTCTGCAGGGGAGCCAGTCTTACTAGTGCATGGTCGTCTAGATAATGCAGGAAGTTTTACTAGATTGATGAAGTATTTACCAAAAGAATTATTTTATTACGTATGCATAGATTTACCTGGCCATGGATGGTCGTCACACTTTCCATCTTGGATGCTGTTAGATATTATGGATTATGCACATTCATTACATTTCATCTTAGAGGCACTGAAGTGGAAAACATGTATTTATATAGGACACAGTATGGGTTCGCAAATAGGTTTACTGTTCAGTATTTTTCAACCAAATAGAATCAAGAAATTCATTTCTCTTGATGGAATACTCTTAAATAAAGAGGGAGAGCTTGTATCATATTTTAAAACTGCATCTGCACTTTCGGTAAAAGTTCATAATGACCGTAAACCATTACTTCTTACTAAAGAAGAAATATTACACGCTTTTAAAACTAAGAGGATTTCAACTTTGAGTTCCGAAGCTGCTGAGGCGATATTTGAGCGTGCAGTTACGAAAGTAAATGGGAAGTATGTATATAACAGAGATAAACGATTACACAATCATCCTTTTACATTTATGAAGATAGATGAACTTAACAGACTTAATAGTAAGCTTTCAATTCCAATATACATTTTTGCTCCAACTCACGGTCTTATTGCTGCACATAAAGAATACCCGTCAATATATGAAATAATAAAAACTAAAACTATGTTGGAGGTAATTAATATAGATGGAAATCATGACGTTCATAATAATTATCCTGAAAGAGTCGCGCCATTTATATGTAAAATTTTGAAGAGTAACAATTCCAACAAACTATAAAGAGACAATTGTGTGCGTACACATATAGAGCCTCCGCATGAAAAAATAATACAAATAAAAAATAGCAATTATAAGAACAATTTTAAACTTTTCCAGACGTATATTATATTAATAATTTTAATAAGCCTAAATAATAAATGCAGTAATTATAATGAATCATCCTGAACATTGATAATTTTTGGTTCATTATTTATTATATTTTTGCTCGAACGAAAAATAAATGAATTCTACTCTCACATTTTTTATTTGTATCAGTTTTCTTGTGCAAAGGCGATATATTAATAGATTGTCCGTTTAAATTAAAATTTCTTAATAAAAAAGGATTGACAATCTTATGAAAGAGTGTTATAATATATATAATTAGAAATATAATTAGAAATATATAAATTAATATACAATATTATAGACTATTATATTACTCTTGTATACATGGGATTATGTGTAATAAGTATGTATAAATAATTGAATATCTTTCAAAAATTTAATATCTCTCTCTCTCTCTCTCTCTCTCTATATATATATATATACATATATATATATATATATATATATATATATATAGATATATATATATATATTGGCATATATATTTTTATGAATATAAATTTTTTTATTTAGTTCTTTTATTAAAATATTATATAAAGCACATATTATTAAAATATTGCAAATATAAAGTACAAACATTATTAAAGTATAACATAAGCATAAAATACGTACTATAATCACATTGTTTGACATATATAAAAACTATAAAACAAAAATTGTACTTATTACGAATATGTCAAGTATATCAAAAAAAATAGTTTACTTCGTATGCATGATCGGAAGAGATGGTAATCCGACGGTGCCAAGTCTGGAGAGTACGCTGGGTGCGGCAGAACTTTCTATTCAAGTTCGCGAAGTACCTGCTTCACGCTTGACATGCAGTCGAGCATTATCATGCAACAAAATGACTTTGCACCGATTGTTGACTACGGATGATCTTTCCCATGGCATGCAAGCGTTTTGAGACGGCCATTGGAGTAACATTTAACTGTTCCGACAACTCTAAAAGCTTGGGCTGGATTCTCATCGAGCAATTCTTGTAGCTCGATATCTTCAAATTTTTTCGGTTGTCCTGGACGTTCTTTGTCTCTCACATCAAAATCACTGTTTCGGAAGCGTTCAAACCAAACTCTTCATGTTCTTTCCGATGGAGTTTCATCATACACTTCGGATAATAAGCGATGCGCTTCAGCTGCGGTTTTCTTGAGGTCGAAGTAGTAAAGAAACACATGTCGGAAAAACAGCTTATCGTGATTCATTTTCAGTCGATTGGAAAATGTCTTTGGCGTCGAGAAATCTAATCTATGAGGATTGAATCACTTTCAGCGATGTCTAAACTACAAAAGACATATGACTTCATCGTCGAAACGGCTCGCCAGCGTTAGAACCAACACCCTCTAGTAGCGAGCGGCAGGAATTAAGTTTAACACTTAATAATATTCAAAGTGATAGTGACAGTACTGATAATAATAATCAGTTGCTTCATAATAAACAAACGATACATTATTCAAACTATGATTGAAAGTGATAGTGATGAAAGCAACCCAGTGAACACATTTTATAACGGCAATATAACATGGAAGTTACATGTAATATCACAATGTTATTCTTGTGATATATAAAGGCTACATAACACGAAAGTAACATGCAATTTAACATTTGTTATATGCAGGTAACCCAGATAGCACAGTTACATTCTAGGAATGTTCTAGTAATATTTATTGAGAACTTTAGAATATTCTCAAATGATACGTACAAAATATAAGTAACGTTCTAGGAATATTGTCAGCACGTTCAATTGAGACTGCCCAGTAAACACCATTTGTTACAGCAATATAACAAGGGAATAACAAATAATATAACACAAGTTATTTGTATGTTATATAACTGTAATATATCATGTGCATAACAAATAAAATATTACATTTGTATATTACTTTAATATAACATTGTTATTTTTATGGTATATAATATTTTTATGTACATTTTATAGAATTGTTATATAACAAGATTATTTTAATATGAAATACACACTGTAACAGTTTAAACATGTTTTAATATTTTTTCTTATTATTTTTCTTGCCTTCACATATACTATTATACATGTAAAATATATAATGTGTAAAATTTATTGTATTTTAACAAAAATATAAAAAAATTAATATAGAAAGAATAAAAGTTTATGTTTTATTATATACATTGTTTATTATATGTTAATGAATATTTTTCACATACATTTATGTATAACATTATGTATTATGCATACATTATATATATAATAACAAACGAAATTTTTTCTTCTTTTATAATATATATTCATTAAATATATATAAAATACAAAGACAGATACAAAGAAACGATACATTATTTTAATGAAATTAATCTCTATGCATATATATCATCAAATAAATCCTACAAAAATATCCAATAATAATAATAAAATAAGTATCTAATAATAATAAAATAATTTTTTTTTAGAAATCATTTTAGAGTTGCATGCTACTTTAACGGAGAAAGAGCTTGACGACGTTGCTGCGGAATGGTTTCGTTTTGGAAAACAGCGGTGCAATAGAGAACAAAAAAGGCCACATAATAATGACTGATAAAAAAAAAGTACAAAGAATTAAGTACAAATAAAACTGTGATATCTGCTAATAGTTCAGATCAGATAACAGTCAAAAATAATTTGTTATTTTTTATTTGAAAATTTTCTTTAAAAATTTAATTTCTTAAAATATTCTTAAAAAATTTTTTTTTTTAATTCTTTAAAAATTTATTTTTTTGGAAAAGTTTTTCAAAATTTTTATTTTTTAAATTTTATTTTTATTTTAATAGATAAAAAAAGCACATGTTTTTTTAATACTTTAAAACAAATACTCTATAACTAATACTCAGTTACTAATTCCATATTAATTAATACTCTATAATATATAAGATAAGATTAATTTTTATTTGCCAAAGAAAATATGTTATGAACTTTGTTTATGCTTATTATTATATAAGAAAAAAAATTTACTATTATATGAAAAAAATTTAATTTTATATTACATTGTACTGTTAAAAATATTCTAAAGGAACTATAATAAATAACAATTTATAATAAATCTTAGTATTTTTTCATTGAATTTTATGTAATAAATATTACCTGTACTTTCTAGCAATATAACAAAAAGATTTTTAAATGTATAACCGCACTATAACAATATTAAATAACCACAATATAATAATGTTATATTACATGTTACATTTATGAACGGGAAATTACAATAAACTGGTATCTTACAGGTAACATTTTTGTAATATTACTTGTAATATTCAGTTACAGTACAGTTATATAATGATTATATAAAAGTGTTTACTGGGTATTAATAAGACCTTTCTGTACAAAAAGTTGTATAAAGGAGGGAAAAACGAATGTATTAACATACTTTTTCTTATGTCAAATTACATATTATTTTATTAACAGACTAATTTAGAAGTTACAATAAAAAATATATTTATGTTTGTATTCAATGCGCTCTAATATGCTTTAAACATACAAATTATTTGTAAGAAAAGTATAATTAATGTTATAATTAATATTAATTAATGTTATAGAAATTACCATATTAATTGTTATAAATAAAATCAATTATTGTCATCAATAATTTTTATAGTGTATTTTTATAGTGTATTGTATTATTATATGTAATTGATAATTTAATAGTTTTATATTTATTTATATACATATATAAATATAATATAAATACATATAAATACATATAAAATCTTTTTTATATATGGGTATCTTTGAAATATTTTTACTAAATACATTTTTTTATATCATTACAATTACATTATATCATTTCATTATATCATTATTTGATTATATCATTACAATTCTACGTAACATTTCAAAAAAATATAATTTGTAGATTTTTACCTTAAATTTTTTTTTAATCCTTTCCCTCTATCATCATGATACGCACAAATGCCATATATGAGAAAACTGTCGAGATATACTAAGAAAATAATAAATTTACAAAATATTAATTAAATCTAAAAAAAAAATTCATTCAGGAGAAGAATCTAAAAAATAAAAGCAATAATAAAACTGTAAAATGATACAAGTTCTTACCGATGCATAATATTTCATTGACAAGTCTGGTAATGCACATGGAATTGAAACGGTGACCGGATGTTGACTTCTTGATATGATATGTACTAAAAACTTCTGCATGATCAGATTGTTATTGTACCATAACGATTCGTAGGCAGCAGATGCTATATCAGTACTCTAATAAAAATTTAAAAAAAAATTAGAAAAAGTTGGAATTCTCTACTATATATTTTACGCATTTTACATAAAATAACTAACCGTGCTTATTACATTGTCAGCTGGCCAAGCATACATATAGAGTTCCACAAAGCCACAAAAAGCTATCATAAGAAACGTCCATTTCACTGACCATGGTTGACGCTATAACGTGTAAATATAGGGAAGAGATAATTTATAATAAAAGATATGTATATTATATACATGAATACTATATAATATTATATATTGCATTATATGTACAAGAGACAAATGTTTTAGTAAGTCCCAATTCGCTTTCCATAAACAATTAATAAAAAAAATCATGTAACATTATTATAAAATAAATTTTTTTTACAAAATATATAAGAACTGTCGCGCAAGAACACGGGAAGGGGAGTACACTGTACTTACACTTATAAAAGTAAGATAACCAAATATTACAGCGCCAGTACTAAAAGTCACGCATAATAATGCTATGTAACGAATTGCATGCGTCACTTCTTTTGCATAACTATAAATTTGATTGTAGAAAATAATTATTCTATGATGCAATTATACTACATTTAATTTTTTCAATTCCTTTTTTTCAAACCTGTACTATGTACCTAAGTAATAGATTATGTTCATGCGTGTATTGTATTAATTCTTTCATGTTTGTCATTTTACGAAACCGAATGGACAGAATGTTGAATCTGGCAGCTACAAACCAAAGTAGGAGAGCAGAAAAGGTATTGCTGCTAACTTGTATTACAGATTGATAAATAAATAATATATGATGCAAGTAAATGATAATTTTCATTAGTAGAGGTTGTACGTCAAATGGGTACTCCGCATCACTCGGAAACGATTGTGAAGAAAATAGAGGCATTATTATAAGGCTAATTCCTGCCATTGCCAACAAACAAAAAATGCCACCTACAATAATTGACTTATTATTAAAAATTAAAAACTATTTTAAAATTGACACTGTACATACCATAAAATGGCTTGCATTTGTCAACATATTGTTGAAAAATTTCTTTTTCATATTCTTGCGCTTGTTGATAATAACTTTCCATTTCCAAAATGATAAACTACGTTATCAAAGCTTATATTAATAGTTCTTTTATTATTTTTTTAAATACGAAAAACATTAATAAAATATTTTATATTAATCTTGATTTATATTGGTGTGTGTGTGTGTGTGTGTGTGTGTGTGTGTGTGTATTGTGTGTGTGTGTGTGTGTGTGTGTGTGTGTAATTGAATTGTCTTAATTTTATATAGGGTAAAGCCGGTATATACGCCGCACCTAAGAACAACTTAATTTATCAAGTATTATTTATTATGCTGAAAAAAAATTAGTCATGCCAATAAAACCGTCATACTATCTACTACTATAAAAAATTATGAATCATCTAATATTTGTTTTCTTAGATATGAAAAAGGAACATTTTTGAACCCTTGTATTTTTGCCATATATCCCATGGGGGTGGGTTATATGACAATTGATGGGTGGGATATACGCCTTCTAAAAAATATTGATAAATAAGCCAATTAAGTGCGTATTAAAGATTTATTAAGATTTATTAAAGATTTATTCGTAATTATTCTATTTACTTTTAATCGTAGTGAAACGTGATATCTCGGTTATCTTCTTGGTTAGGTTAGAGCACTAAAGATGTAGGTATTCTCGTCTGCGCCATTTTTATCCCATTTCCCCACTCCTTGCTCTCTTGCCCCTTTGCCGCTGAGCTAAGAACGTTAAGAAGTTTACATCCCAGTAAACATTCGATATCCTATGTATATACATGAAATATCCATAATGTGAAAAAAACCGTACTGTACATACTATGTACATACATAGAATATACATAACATGTATATTCAAACAATATCACAGCGCAAATATACATAGTATATACCTCATGTACATTCTATGTATATATCCTGAAATGTATATACAGGGTGAGTCATCTGAATCTATCACCTCCAATAACTCGTTTGGGTGGCCAGGTATCGAAAAAAGTTTTATATAAAAGTTGTAGGGTTTCGAGGGGGAACCAAAACGGCGTACCTTTCAACTTTTGGTTTTGACCGGAAGTGGGTTACTTCAACCGGAAGTGGTTTTTTAAAATGGAAACCCCCCTTTTTGACACCAGGAAATGAAAGAGCGGAAAATTTTACGTTCAGATATGATCTTGGCTGTTTTAAAAATTTCAAGATGGCGGACAAAAGTTGTAGTCAACCAATGTTCACCAAATTAAGTTTACGAGGGTTTTTGGGGTTGCTGATCACGAATCTGAAGTCAGATTTGCAAAATTCAAAATGGCGGATCCAAGATGGCGGACGAAATTTTTAGCCGAAATTAATAGAAATTACTACTCTTAGCACTACCCAGGAACAACGGCGTGGACGTGGTAGTTTTTTGTTCCCTTTGGAGTGCTTTATTTACGTGAGTCCCCTTGCCTCTCACTATCGGGGTGCTTTATTTAGTTAATTTGTAACTTCAAACAGTTAATTCGCTAAGTACATAGTACATACATACTTAGCGAATTAAATGTTCGAAATTACGTCCATTTTCTTGAATGCATAGGTCGATACGCCTTCTGAATGATGTGACTGTTCTCAAAAGAATTTCTTGAGATATTGCGGCACAAGCAGTCCGAATACGTTCCTTCATATTCTCCTTGGTTGTTGGTTTTTCGCTATAGACAATATTTTTCAGCATTCCCCACAGGAAAAAATCGGGAGAAGTTAGATCTGACGAACGAGGAGGCCACTCGACTGCGTCCAATCTCCCAATCCACCTACCATTGCATCGGTTATTCAAATAATTTCTTACAATATTTGAATAATGTGCTGGCGCACCATCCAATTGAAGCCACATTCGTTCTCTGGTGAATAAATCAACGTCTTCCAATAGTACAGGTAAATCGTCTCGAAGAAACTGCAAAAAGTTTTGTCCGTTAACGTTTTCTTAAAAAAAATAAGGACCTATTAAATAACCATTTACGATGCCACACCAGACCATTAAAGACCAACGTAGGTAATTTTGAAAATTAGTTGAACGAAACCAATGGGGATTTTCATCGGACCAGTAGTGACAATTATGTCTATTTAAAGTTCCATTGCAACTGAAAGTTGTCTCATCCGAAAAGAGTACGTACCGGAAAAAGTTTTCATCTTGTTGGATCATTTGCAGAGCCCATTCACCAAAATTTACACAAAGTAAATAATCATTAAAATTCAAATGTTGTGTCAACGTAATGTGATATGCATGAATTTTTCTCGCCTTTAATATTCTCGCAACTGTTCGCTGAGGTATGCCAATTTCTCTTTCGATTTGACGAGTGCTAATATGACGATCGAGATAAATTTTCGCTAAAATGGTTATAACACAATTATCATTAACATCATATTCATGATGTCGTGATCGGCGAACCATAGACCCATCACTTGCTCTCTGCGTAAGGGTTTTAATGGTTACCCTAGTTGGATGTCGTCTATCAGGATAACGTTGAGCATACAGACGTTCAGCTCTCGAAAAATTATTCCTACATTCCCTCAATATTTTGATCATGTCCACGATTTCGTTTGATGAGTAGGCTGCCATATTAAAGATATGTAGGTAATTACTTGAGTTCTAAAAGTATTGATTTCTCAATAGATACAAATAAGCGGAGATATCGTTGCTATTTAAGCATTCACGTCTGCTTTTTGATTGCAGGATGTGTAGTCATGGTCATAGCAACCTAGCGGAAGAGCTATGAACTAGTCGCGCATCGTTGGGGTCGCTGATCACGAATTCGAGGTCAGATTTGCAAAATTCAAAATGGCGGATCCAAGATGGCGGTTCCAAGATAACGGACGAAATTTTTAGCCGAAATTAAATTTGGTGCTGGCGCACCATCCAATTGAAATTGTTTGCCATCTTGGATCCGCCATTTTGAATTTTGCAAATCTGACTTCAGATTCGTGATCAGCAACCCCAAAAACCCTCGTAAACTTAATTTGGTGAAAATCGGTTGACTAAAACTTTTGTCCGCCATCTTGAAATTTTTAAAACAGCCAAGGTCATATCTGAACGTAAAATTTTCCGCTCTTTCATTTTCCGGTGTCAAAAAGGGGGGTTTCCATTTTAAAAAACCACTTCCGGTTGAAGTAACCCACTTCCGGTCAAAACCAAAAGTTGAAAGGTACGCCGTTTTGGTTCCCCCTCGAAACCCTACAACTTTTATATGAAACTTTTTTCGATACCTGGCCACCCAAACGAGTTATTGGAGGTGATAGATTCAGATGACTCACCCTGTACATACGATATACACTGATGTAGATACATTTTTGGATATACATTGCATATCGTATAAATGTACATAACATGTATATTCGAACGAGACTCCTGCCTGTATATACAATGAATATACTTTATGTACATTCTACGTATATACATGAAATGTATATACATACGAAGAAATTTTCTAAAGTGTTGGCAAGGGAGGCAGCGGTGAGGGGTGAAGAAATGTGCTATACAGGACGTTGTTTATTGGACACGTTTACAATAATGTAGTATGATCGATAACACCGGCACACAAAAAAAAAAGTGGTCTGTACATTTGACTAACCCACCTAAGCTTATGTATTTCGATGCGCGGATTCCAAATCTGTAGTCTGTTTTACCCGTACACCCTCAAAATTTTGAGTAAATTGCAAAAAACCGCAAAAAATGGCAAAAAATCGCGAAAAATCGCAGTTGTGCGAATGGAAAAATTTTTCTCGAACTATATCAAGTATATTTTTTATGTATTTTGATGCGCTGAATCCAAATCTGAAGTTGATTCATCTCGTTGACCCTTCAAATTTAGAGTAAATTGCGGAAACCGCTAAAAATATTTAAAAAATAAAAAAAAATAGTCATGAAGTAGTAGATAATATCAAAAAATAGTATTGTTCTTACTCACAGTAATGAACTAAATATGATTCCTTTCAAATTATGCTATAAAATTTATAGATTGTAATTAAATTTAAAAAAAAACGATCTTCATTAAGTTTACACTGTTCTTCGCTTATATCGAACTCTTTTCTCTTCGAATGTTCTATGCAATGGGTTTCTCTTTCGTTTTTTATTATTTGTGGTTACTTCTCTCTTCAAAGTCCAGCAAAAATCTGCCATCATGTAGACGTTCCACCTTCCTTGATACCTATTCTCCATTTCACGTCTTGGTGAAATCGTTCTCCTTGTTCTTCACTGCAGTCTCCAAGACAAAGATGACAAAGATGATTGTTTTCGGTACTTAAGAGAAAAATTTTCCGCGATAAGCGATGCCAAGTTGAAAGAGGGGATTTTCGATGGTCCACAAATTCGGAGTTTATTTGAAGACGGAAATTTTATCGGACAAATGGATGACACTGAGGAAGCAGCTTGGAAAAGTTTTAAAAATGTTTCTCAGAATTTTTTGGGAAATAATAAGAGTGAGAATTACGAGGAATTGGTTGAAGAGTTATTGGAAAATTACAAAAATTTGGGTTGCTTGATGAATCTCAAATTGCACTTTCTTCATTCTCATCTAGACTACTTTCCACAAAACCTTGGAGACTACAGTGAAGAACAAGGAGAACGATTTCACCAAGACATAAGTGAAATGGAGAATAGGTACCAAGGAAGGTGGAACGTCAACATGATGGCAGATTTTTGCTGGACTTTGAAGAGAGAAGTAACCACAAATAATAAAAAACGAAAGAGAAACCCATTGCATAGAACATTCGAAGAGAAAAGAGTTCGATATAAGCGAAGAACAGTGTAAACTTAATGAAGATCGTTTTTTTTTAAATTTAATTACAATCTATAAATTTTATAGCATAATTTGAAAGGAATCATATTTAGTTCATTACTGTGAGTAAGAACAATACTATTTTTTGATATTATCTACTACTTCATGACTATTTTTTTTTATTTTTTAAATATTTTTAGCGGTTTCCGCAATTTACTCTAAATTTGAAGGGTCAACGAGATGAATCAACTTCAGATTTGGATTCAGCGCATCAAAATACATAAAAAATATACTTGATATAGTTCGAGAAAAATTTTTCCATTCGCACAACTGCGATTTTTCGCGATTTTTTGCCATTTTTTGCGGTTTTTTGCAATTTACTCAAAATTTTGAGGGTGTACGGGTAAAACAGACTACAGATTTGGAATCCGCGCATCGAAATACATAAGCTTAGGTGGGTCTAGTCAAATGTACAGACCACTTTTTTTTTGTGTGCCGGTGTAATCGATCGATAGTAAGTGACATCGATAAACGAAAGTTAAGTTATTAGCGGCAACGATAGTGAAAAGTAAATACGGTAAGTAAATAATAGAATTATAATTTCTATATTATGACAAGTTGCAATAGAGAAAATTAATCTGCATCATGTTCTTTACATTCTTTTAGGAAATGTCGGCTGCTATAAACCCGGCTGTAGTTAATCTTTCTAACAATTTAACATCACAATCTGTGATTAGAAAAAATTTTATCTATTTGTAATTACATTTGTAATTACAAAGAAAAATTGTGGTAGTTAATTATTATAATTAATAATAAAAAGAGGGGTTGCGGTGAGGAGCGAAGAAATGTGCTACAGGACGTCGTTTATTGGACACGTTTACAATAACGTAGTGTGACCGATAATCGACAGTAAGTGACGTCGATAATCGATCGACAGTAAGTGACGTCGATAAACGAAAGTTAGGTTATTAACAACAACGATAGTGAAAAATATATGACTCAGGTGAAGTTTTCGAATTAGTTTTTGTGAAGATTTATAATAAGATTAGTGTAGATTAATTAGGTATCGAGCTACTAACTTGAGCTTCCTTATATAATTTAACTTTTTGAGTTATTAATTATGGATAAAGTTAATAAAAAAAGTAAATTTTCTAGACAACTTCGAAATAGATTAAATCAATCTTTAACTATAATCAATACTCTCAGCCTTGATAGTTTGGAAAAGACAACCAATGACTTACAATCTAATACATTGAATATTTCTAACAGTAACTCTACTTGCCAACCTGATACTACAGGTACTTTTCAAAATATTTCTTCCAATGATGATAACAGTAATATTGATGATATATTTATTAATTCAAACAATTTTAATTCTGATAAAAATGTTCAAAGTGCCAATATATCCGAGAAAAATTCTAATCATACTATCATAGTTGAAAGTAAAGAGCATGTTTTTTGCTCAAAGTTACAACAATGGGCTATTAACAAAAATGTAACTCACTCAACTTTTAATAGTTTATTGAACATTTTATGAGCAGAACCTGGCTATGATTATTTGCCCAAAGATGCGAGAACACTTTTAAGAACGCCAAATAATACACACGCAAAGAAACTCGGATCAGGATTGTTCTATTATTTTGGAATAAATGAAACCTTAAATAACTTATGTGATAAACAAAATGTAATAATTAAGCCCAATGAAGAAATTTTATTAGCAGTAAATATTGACGTCTACCTTTATCTAAAAGTACGAAAGTTCTTTTTGGCCAATATTATGTACTGTCAAATCAGTTGACAAAATTAAGAATAAAGTTTTTATGGTAGTCTTGTACTATGGCGATGTAAAGCTCAACCCCAATGAATTTTTAACTGACTTGTAAACAAATATATAGAATTATCAAACAATGGAATATATATCAACTCTATAAGATGCTATTTCAAAGTGTCAATGTTGATTTGCGATACACCTGCAAAATCATACATTTTAGCTATTAAAGGACATTCCGGTTATTTTTCATGCACCAAATGTGATATAGAAGGAGACATGGCTAATAATGTACTATGTTTTGTCGATACTGAAAATCTTCATAAAAGATCGGATCATTCATTTCGAAATAAAGTTCAACCTGAACATCACACTGGCACTAGCATTTTATTAAAAATTCCGAATTTTAATATTATTGATAATGTTCCTATAGATTATATGCATTGTCTCTTACTTGGCGGTACAAAAAGATTTTTTTGTAACAAAACGTACGGATGGATTTATGGTAGACCTCCTTATAAATTACGTGCTCGTGACATTAATAAAATTTCTGAACGTCTATTAAGATTGAGAAATCATATTCCATGTGAATTTTCTCGAAAAACTCGCCCTATTACTGAATGTAAAAGATACAAAGCAACTGAATTCCGATTACTTTTGCTTTATACTGGCCCAATAATCTTAAAAGATATTATATCTTCTAAAATGTATAATAATTTTATTGTACTCAGTTTGGCTAGTTCAATTGATAAGTCAATATTATTCTTGCTATGAAAATTATATTTCATATGCTCATGATCTGTTCAAACATTTTATCATAAATTCGCAAAAACTATATGGGCCAGAGTTTATATCACATAATATTCATAATTTTTTACATTTGAGTGATTGCGTTAGATTATTTGGTTCGCTCGATAATTTTAGCGCTTTTATATTTGAAAATTATATGCAATATTTGAAAAACAAAATTCGAAAACCTTCTCACGCATTGAAACAAGTAGTACGTCGAGTTATTGAAGAAAAGAATATTAGAGAATCTGTTATAGAATCAGTTAACACTCCCATAAAATACTCTATTGAACATAATAAAGGTCCTTTAATCGAGGGTTGTACTTCACTGCAGTATAAAAATATGAAACTACCAACTACTGCATACACGTTTCAAAAGAGGCTGATAGATTTATTGAACTTAAAGATAAAACTATCGTTGAAGCAAAAAATTTTTGTTGCTATGAAAACGTTAATATGTTGTTAGGATACAAGTATAAAAAACATGAAGACTTTTATACTAAACCATGTTCATCAGCCCTTTTTGATATACAATATATTCAAAAAGTCGACAATTCACTCCAAATGTGGCCTGTTACGCACATCAATAAAAAATTAGTAGTCCTTATCCACAATAATAAATATGTTTCTTTTCCAATGCTGCATCTATAAATCAAAGTATCAAGGTTGATTTAAGCAAAATTAAATAACTTAAATTATCGATTTAAGTTGTGGTTTTAAGGGGGTATTCTAGTCTAGAGGCATAAATTTTGGGCGTTTTGTTGAGCTCGATAAAAAAAAAACAAAAAATATTTTTACCATTTATTTTTTTATAACATATTTATTGATATCTTGAAAATACACAAAAAAATTTTTGAAAAAAAAAATGAAAATTAAATAAGTTATAAGCTGGTAAAGTTGGGGGTAAAAAAAAAACGAGGTGTGCTGGTTGACACGATTGCAACCCTTCTGGTCATCCGAAACAAAATTTAAAAAAAGATTCTTAATTAGTAAGAATGTCGTTATAGCCCCTACCTAAGAGAAAGTGGAAAACATTTTTTTCGCAAAATGGCGGCTGTTTGAAAAAAAAGGCATTTTCGACTCTTTTTTCTCATGATTTTTAATTTTTTAAAATAGTAAAAAAAATAATTTTGATACAAAAGTGGTAGGGGCGATAGAGAGTTATACATTGAAGGTTGGTACAAAATTTGAAGTCAATCGGTCAAATAGAACTTGAGATATCATGTCAACCATGTTGAAAAAAGTAGTTTTGAGAAAAACGCGTTTAAAGTTTTGAGCAAAAGTTTCAGGCAACCGCAGCGGTCTAATTGTAAGTCATAAAATGGTTATACTTACATTTTGTTAATCGGCGATTCCTGGTTCATAGAGTGTGTCTTCTTCGACTTCAAAATATATATTTTCGGAAGCTTGTTTTAATTTACGAGCAATTCTAGCTTCCTTAGAAGCATCAGTACCTCTGGTACTCAAACGGCTAAAATAGCTATAACTCCGTAAATTATTAGAATTTTAAAATTTTCTCTCGAGGATATATTCTTAAAGGTCTAAACTTTAAGAATATGCAAAAAAAAAAAATGATTTTTTCCAAATTCTAGACCAGAATACCCCCTTAAAGAACTATATATTTTTAAAGCACTGAATTGTTTTATATTTAACTTTATCTAACACACACATTATATCTTTTTTACTAAAGATAATAAGTATAAATTAAATAAACGTACTGCGACAAATGGGTTGGTACGTCGTCAAATTTCGAGATGAAGATTCAGTTGAAACGGTACCAAAAATTTGGTACTCGAAAGATAAAAAGGAATGTAGTTGGCCTCCATCGCATTGGACTCCCAACAAAATTAACGATTTTATCAAATTTAAAAAGGCTCCTGAAAGTAACTGGGATCGGTATAAAGCTATTATTTTAGGTAGCTACGGTAAGATGTGCATAATATTTTTTATTTGTATAACTTCCTATATTTTTTATACATAACTTTTAGTATCTTTTTCATTGAAATAAAACTAATAAATGAATAATTTAGAGATTTTTACAAGTATTTAAACAATTTTCAAATACAGATAGCGATTTTGTAACACTTTATATATCATGCATTGTCTTAAAAATCTTCAATGTTTTCAGACGATCTATCTGTTGCTCAACGTAAGGCGAATAAGGCCAAACATACATCTGATCTATCGTGATCATTTTCAAAGGAAACGGCAGCATAGTAAAGGAAAGAAAAAAAACAAACCAACGAAACATTTGTCTGATGTAGAATCATCTGATTCATCAGCTCGGTCTGATAAATCAGATACTACTTATCCCTCTCTAAACAGTCTTATAACAAATGGTAAACATTGTTTTTCAGAAATATTTTTTGATCTTATTTGCTATCATAATTTTATATTAATTAATGTTACTCTCTCTCTCTCTCTCTCTCTCTCTCTCTCTCTCTTATTTAGATAAAAACTTTGATGATAATTTGCCAGTCGAAACTACAAATGTGACAACTGAATGTGATGTTTGTAAAAAAAGAAATACAGATAAAGGTAAAAGTTCATATTCACAGACCCCCCTCCGATGACCTTGACCTTGACATATATTGTCAAGGTCAACCCCCTGAGTGACCTTCAGAAGGTTTTAGCCGTCGCTCGTTTTTTATTAAAAAGTTATTAACAAAAAAAATTTGGAAAATAATGAATTTGAAACACACACAGACATGCAAAACTTAGCTTCGCATGGCAAATTGCAAACCCATGTGGTACCTCACTTTGCATTAAAAAGTGTACGCGTGGAAACAGTGTGTTCCGCCCCCCCTACGGGGGGGCTCCACTACTGAAAAACTACACACATAGGTGTGCGTGGAACTCGCTTCGCGTGGAAAGTTGTAAACCCATGTAGAACCCGCAACTTTCCACGCGAAGCGAGTTCCACGCACACCTATGTGTGTAGTTTTTCAGTAGTGGAGCCCCCCCGTAGGGGGGGCGGAACACACTGCCTCCACGCGTATACTTTTCAATGCGAAGTGAGGTTTCATTTTAAGACATATTATCAGAATGTTATCTGAAAATCTATCGTATATTAGTTTACTTTCGGATTCCGTTTCAAAATCATAAAAATATCAACAATAGTAGGAATGCCATATACAGACACAATGTGGTGAAAGTTCTTTTGTTCATTGATCATTGGCGGTAAATGTGTAAATGTGTATTCAAAATAAGTGCCAAATTTTTCAAACTTCTTTTGTTCATAACTTTTTAACGAGCAGTGACCGAGGACTAAAAGCTTCCGAAGGTCACTCAGAAGGATGACCTTGACAACATATGTCAAAGTTGGGGTGTATGTGTGTGCGTGTGGATGTGTTCCAATTCGCTATTTTTCAAATCTTTTTTTGTTAATAACTTTTTAATAAAAAACGAGCGACGGCTAAAACCTTCTGAAGGTCACTCAGGGGGTTGACCTTGACAATATATGTCAAGGTCAAGGTCATCGGAGGGGGGTCTGTGAATATGAACTTTTACCCAGATAAATTAACACTTTAATTCTATTTGTATTATAACTTTTTTGCTCGTTCAGCAGTTTATTTTACATCAACTATTTTTGTAGCTGATTAAAAATACTAATTCAGTTGATAAATTTTAGATTTTCAGAAGCATATATTAAAAGAACTAAACGCTGTACATTTAAAGATGAACGATTTACTGGAAAGTGTTGCCCTTTTATTAAAAAATAAAAGAATTTAAGATGAGTCGACGATAAATGTTAATGACATCACATATCATCCATCTGTTTCCTGTAAATGAACAAACATTAGCCGAGTTAGAACAATGGCTTAATGTCGATGCTGAAAATAAAAAAAAATTGGTATAGCCTTAAATAATTAGAAAGTCGAATGTGTACATAGTGGTAATTGATAGTCATTAATACTTTTACAATTATTTAAATTATATTAGGTTATGGAATTGAGTCGTGTCGGGGGTTTAACAGTTAAAGAAGTCACAAGACGAATTATGTATAAAGTTTTCACAAACGAAGTGGGATCACTATACCCCTGGGAAGGAGCTAAAAAAAGAAATCCTTCAAGAAGCTTGGAATAGCTTCAGTTATTTTGAGTAAGTTTTTTGCTTTTTACATATGCATGCTATTTTAGAAAAACTTTTGCTTCAAATGTAATAGATTATATTCTAAAAAAGGGATATGATAATAATAAAGAATTATATATTTTTTAATACAGTTTGTTATACTTTTATTTTGCATTAATTTGTTATATTAGGTGCTGTTCGGCATTGCAAAAGCACTACCGATTCAACTGAAGCAGAAGTAATCAATTTCATAAAAGCTTGGCTGGTCAGATGCACGGATCGTATCCGGAATGCCAATAAAAACAGTGTTGCGGAAAACGAAGAAACGGTGAACGAAACCGATGAGCAAATTTAAACATTTATCATTATACTTAAATCTATACGTCCGTTAATTTTTATTTGAATTTTATTTTGTGTTAATTTTGAGACTCGTTTGAATTATAAAGTATATATCGCATTATACTTGTTTAGCAACAGCATTTTATAAAGACTGAGATATAACAAAAAAATTGCAAGTATTTGCTGAAATTATATAACAAATAATGCATATACAGTATACAGCGAATGTAGACGTATGAAGCTAAGTACTAAATCTTGCTGCAGTGTAAAAATGAAGGACACACCTTATACCTTATATTTCATAAAATCTTCAAAATTTTCTCGAGATTTTTATCCTTTCTTTGTAAAGAACACTTATACTATATACTTAGGGCATTTATTGCATTGTATTAGTCTTAATTTTGTTAAACATCCTTTCATTTTATGTTAAATTTCAGTCAAACTAATTTCAGTCCTTTTATAGAATTTAAAGCTCACTTTTCAATCAGCTCATTTATTATTTTGAAAATAGTCTTTTCTTCGCCAATGACGCCCGCACGGAATGGGGGAGTTCCAGGTTCGAATCCTGGTTGAGGTAATATTTTTCGCAATAAATTCTTTATTTAATTTACCAAACATTCAAAACGATTAAAATCGAAAGATGATTTTAATTCATTGTTTGACTGCGTTAGGCTGACAATCCATGTTCGGCGCGCAGATCATTTATTGATTGGCTGAAAAGCCTTCACGTGGCCAGTTTGCCTGTCAAATAATACCTTATCATGTCTCATTTATTATGTTTAGTTACGTTTTATTTTCAAACATCAGACTCTCATCCTGTTTAGTACAATCAAACTTTTCAAATTTTTATTTGTAGAGCATTTATTAAACCGCGTTTGTAGTACTATCTCTTGCACTATTAAACTTTTGATTTCCAGTAAGTTTGAAGCATAGCAAACGAGTGACATATTCTCACTGAAAATTTTTTGAGGATTATATGCCCATGGAGATTTTTAAAAATTCTATGTACCCTATTCTTACATTGGGGTACACACATGTATACCTTATAATATTACCTCTAAATTATACCTTTAAAATTTTTTCTTCCCTTTATTATACTGTTTCCTGAAATTGATCACTTTGAGACGATAGATCAGATGTTTGACCTTATTCGCCTTACGTTGAGCAACAGATAGATAGATCTTTTTAAAACTTTTGAAGATTTTTAAGACAATGTATGATGTATAAAGTATTACAAAATTGCTGTCTCTATGTGAAAATTGTTTGAATATTTGTAATATAGTCTCTTAATTTTTCATTTATTAATTTTATTTCAGTGAAAAGGATACTTAGTTATATAAAGGATATAGGAAGTTGTACAGATAAAAAATATTATGCACATCTTACCGTAGCTACCTAAAATAATAGTTTTATAACGATTCCAGTTTTCTGGTGCCTTTTTAAAGGTATGATTTAGCGTGTAATACGTTTCACGCGTCTACATTTATTATTATATTGTTTATATATCTCTCAAAGATATATACCTGTCAAATATTCAATTTTATTTTAAAAAATGAGATTTTGATGTTATAAAATACATTGAAAAATTTTTTTATTTTAATTTTATCCCATATACAACTTTATAATTTCTTTATAAAACATTTTCTGTCTAGACATATATAATAAGAAAATTCAGTACTTCCTCTTAAATTCATCACTCTGTAAAAGAAGCTATAGAATTAGTAAATAATGGTTTTGTATTTCAAGGACGAGTTTTACCATTTACAATTAAAGGTTTTAAAGGAAAACCTTCACATAAATTATCAAAGGAATGTATAAAAAAAATATCTGATTTACTTTTATCGATAAGAAGTTATGTTCCAATTGAATTTGTTAGAAAAACGCGTTCATTGGATGAAGTAAAGCGTTGGAAAGCAACAGAATTCAGATTTTTTTAATTGTATAGTGGACCACTAGTTTTACAGAATGTAATACCACACAATAAATATTTACATTTTCTCACTTTACATATTGCGATTAGAATTTTGATATCTAAAGATTTATACAATACATATAATGATTTTGCAAATAGCTTATTGCTGTACTTTATTGATCAAGTAAAAATTATTTATGGTTATGAATATATTTCTCATAATGTGCATGGATTAGCACATATAGTAGAAGACACTAAGATTTATGGAACATTGGATTCATTCAGTGTGTTTCCATTTGAAAATTGTTTACAAGTCTTGAAGAAATTGGTAAGAAAGCCAAATCAACCGTTAGCTCAAATTGTACGTCGTTTGCATGAAAAAAATTATACAGTATCAATATGTGATATAATGGAAAACGAAATATTGTTCAGCACAGAGCATAATGAAGGACCTTTACCGTCAAGTGATTTTGAAAAAAAGAATATAAGAATTGTACATTCAAACACTTTAAATTGAATACAAAAATTGGAAACAATTGTTGTTTACTTAAAAATAAGTTTGTAGTACTTATTGATAATTTCGCTTTACGCAATAATAATTATTATATTATCGGTAGAAAGTTTGAAAATGTTTGTAATTTTTTTAATGAGCCATGCCAGTCTTCGCGATTAAATATTTACTCCGTAAATACTCTTGGCTCTATTTCATTTTGGTTAGTAAATGATATTATTAATAAACTTGTTATTTTCCCAAATAATAATAATTTTATCGCTTTTCCTCTTCTTCATGTTTAAAAGTATTACTCACACATAAAATTGATTCTGCAAATTTTTAATTTAACAATAGTTTCCGTGAATGAAACAAATAAATATACAATTTTTTAAATTAAATATGTTTTTATTTAAATAAATAAAAATATAATTGTTTAGGAAGACAATAATAAAATTGCATTTATAAGATTCAATCTTAATAAAACTGTAAAGATGAAATGAAAGATAATTCACTTCCTTCATGATAATGTTATTGAGGTTGTACCATCTGCTTGGGTGTTCGATGACATTTGTTATTGGCCACCTTACAAAGGATCAAAATTAACACGAGCCATATCATCGTGTATATCGCCAATATTTGGTGAATGGAATATATGTAAGATACGACAATTAGCAAATGGAAACATATGGTAATTTTATAGAATGTTGAATTTGGAATAATTTTTTTATTAGTTTTATATTGAATATTTTGTTTCAGTTTATTAACTTATTAAATTATTAATTTGATATATTTATTTAAGATAATTTGCTGAAAGCTAAACCAAAGTGCGCAAAAGCAGAACATTCGTCCGATCTCAATTCAGATCTAGAATCTAAAAGACAGATTAAATGGAAACGATTTTTGATGAAAAAAGTTCTGGAGACGATGTTGCTCAATTTGATAATGATTGTACCCTTCGACATAACATTTCGTTACGTACTTCACAACAAGGTAAGACTACTCATTTTTACTTATAAAATATTTTATAAAATATTTTAGTTTGACAATATATAGAATGTTTCATCTAATTACAGCCACAAATTAAACAGCATTTCTGAAAGTTCAAGCTCAGATTATTCTGAAAACGATATGCTATCGAATACAGTAATACCTTCTTCACCATCTAAACGTATGTTTTAGCACACACACACACACACACACACACACACACACACACACACACACATAACATTACGTTACACAACACACACACACACACACACACACAACACACACACACACACACACACACACACACACACACACACCGCACGCAGCTGACACACGGACAGACAGACAGACACAATAAAACGCATGTACATTTATTCACACACACACACACACCACACCGCACACACACACACACACACACACATTAATTGTGTTTCGTGAGCTTTGTTCTATAGTTTCAAACTTTAATAAGAAAAATATAATTTTAACTTTTACAGTTGGTGTGCAATCATTACAACCTACAATCACAAATAAATCTGTGATTGAATCAATTACAGTAAGAAAACATCATGAACAAGAAAACGCTCTACATCGTGAATTACCTTCTACATCTGCTTGCAATAAATCTTCATTTGAATCTGTAAAACCATCTGATAATCTATATGGTAATATTATATATTACATTCTATTTTTATTTTTACTAAAAAATATTTGCTAGATGTTATGTATTTTTTCTTCAATGTACATTATAATAATAGTTTACATTAATGTTTGTTACATCTGAAAATGGACATTCCTAATTGTAAAAAATGTATGTTTATAGAAATACTTTGTTTCAGATAATAATTTCAAAAGACAAGTATTACGACAATTGCAAATAATTAATCTAAGACAACAACAAATTTCGGAGGATCTTAGCGTTTTATTGATGAAAGCAAAGATTTCTGAAAAAGATGAATCAATTATATCAAATGAAGAGTCTATAATGAAAAATTATAATTTTCTTTTAAAAGAAATAGAAGAATTAGAAGCTATAGAAGAATTTCTAATCGAAGACAATAATTTCAAAAAGTTTTGTAAGTAAATTTATTTACTGATGTATTTTTATTGTACTTAGAATTTATATAAATTTAGAAATTTATAAATTTGTATTTTAGGTAACAGAAATTATAAAATTGGAGGAACATCCTACAAACAGATGGTGAAACGCGTGTTAACAAGAATATTATCTAATGATTTGTCTAAAACTTATAGTTGGATAGGTTTTAAAAGAAAACGTAACTTTTCTAATCTTCGAATTTGCTCAGCAATATTATCTGCTGTACAAAAAACGCATGGCTGCTCAGAAGCGATGATAGAGCTGTAATAAAATATTGGCTTGTAAAATCTATCGAACGACAGAAACAGTCAACAAAAGAAAAAAATTCGTAAGATTTACAAGTACAAAAAAATTTTATTTTGAATGCATATTCCCAAGTAAAAGATAATTTTATTTTAAGTGCAACTAAAGTGCAATTTTATTGTAAAGTTTTACTTTGAATGCATATTCGCAAGTAAACGATAATTTTATTTTAAGTGCAACTTAAGTGCAATGTGTACCAAAGATAAAAAATGACTTATTTGACATTTTTAGAAATAATTATTGTTTATTTCTAAAATACTACAAGTTTTTAGAAATAAACAATAATCATTTTTTTCTAGTTTTCTCTTTTGTTGGAATGTATAATTATTTTTATAAATTGTTTTTTTTTAAGTCAAATTTAAGATTCATATGTATACTTAAATATTAGACACGAAAACCTAATCTTCGGTTATCTTTTGCACTTGTTTGTTAAAAAATTTTGATTTTATGAATTTTAGTATTAAATTCAATATTTCCATTATAAATATAATATATTTTTATATTTACATGATATTTTATATAAATATTATGAAATATTAATAAATATGTGTTTTTGTGTGTATATGTTTTTCATAAAATGTGTAAAAACTTTTAAAAATTATTTTTTAAAATAAAAAAATGAACTTAAAATTACTTTATGTATTCATTAATTACGTAATGTAAACTTCTGTAACATATATAACCAAATAATCAGTTCTAAAAAACATGAAATTGTTTATTTTCAAAAGGACAGTTAAATTCTTTTTTATAAAAACAAAAATTACTTAAAATACAAAAGAAATTGATAATGTGGAAGTGTTAAGAAACAGATAATATCAGTTAATAGAAAAAATTAATACTTTAACATTTTCAACTTATATTATTTTCTACTTAATTTTTTGGTTTTTTTTTGTAAAAAGGTGAAATTTAGCTATTTTTGAAAATAATAATTTATGTTTATGAAGAGACTTTATTTTATTCTAATGTAAATACATAAGTCCATATTCTGAATCCTCTTTTATTGATAAAAGTACTTCTAAAAGTGGTTCTTATAAGACTTTTCATTGACTATAAGCCACTTTTAGAAGCACTTTTATCAATAAAAGAGAACTCAGAATCTGGGCTATAGAATGAGTATAGAATATTCTGTGTAATATATTATGCACATTTATAGAACATTCTATTAGAACATATATGGAATATTCTATGAATATACATAAAATGTTACATAGAATATTCGATAGATTATTCTAGTCACATTCAAAAAACATTTAAAGTAGTGCCATTCGAATATACTGTAAACATACTATAAATATATAAGAATGTCTTATAGAATATTCGAAACATTCTTAAAGAATATTCATAGCACGTTCATAGAAATGTTTAGTGCTATCTGGGCTGTACTACATAAACAACTGAGATCACAACACAATAGTAATATAGCATAAAGGCACGTAACAATGTGGTTGCGAAAAAATAATCTTTATTCCTTCTATTTTTTCCTCTGCGGCGTAAATACTGGCTTTATCCTAGTAATATAATAATTAACATAAAATAATTTTATATATAATATAATAATTATGCAACATATTTATATATAGACAGCACAGAAAAAATAAGAAACATTTGTTATATTTTTGTTTAAAGAATATATTTATTTTATGAAACAAATAATTTAATTATTAAATAAAATATTTACTTTCACGATTTATCCTATAGATACAGTTTCTATAAATCTCTAAGCAGAGATACGTACTACAGATGTTGTTATAGAACATGGCTCCTTTGTCAATTTAATGTAAATAAAAATCTTACCTGTAAGCGTTTATTTTGCATCGCAAAGAGTATCAGCTGTAATGGAACTTGTATGACGGCGCTCAATTGACATCCTAATTTCATCACTAGAACCACATCGTCGCTGTGCTTACAAAGTGTCCATATCGCCGCAATGACGAATGCTATCGAATTCGTGAAACAAAAATACTGCAAGGCATTACGAAGAAGCTTCTGGAACTTCGTAGCGTTTGGTGGAAGAGGCCAACAACAACAAGGAATGTCAAGTACCTCAGAAAGACGATTACTGACCTAGCGTTACCTTCCATTTTAAGACATGATGGAAATCTGCCAGCGTAGTATAACCAATATCACAACATGCAATACAATGCTCGGAATTAGCTGCTCATTCGAGCCGATTCCCGAGGCGACGCCCTATTCCCCACTACCACTCGATGCTCGAGCAGATGCGTTGCATGAGCCGCCGATAGCGTGTTCGATAGTTTATCAGGAATAATTAAGAAAGAAAACTAGATTTTATATCATTATAACATTTTCTAAAGAAATTGCTTGTTATAATAAATACTAATCGAAATGTTAATATATTATGGTATTATACAACATATTATATACGTTATAATGTATTATTATAATATATAATACGTATATAAGAAATATATACATACACAATATTAATAACATTTCAATTAATTATTTATTACAAAAGCAGAAATTATTTTAGAAAATATTACTAATGATATAAAAGGTCCAGCTTTCTTTCTTTATATTCCTGAGTTAAAG
>CABEGB010001292.1:0-90651 GCA_901521435.1 Crematogaster levior
CAGTCTGACTGAGGTGATGCCTTCCAAAAACATATTTCATTGTGAATCGGGGGAGAGTAATCGAAGATACATTAGAGATCGGTAGCATTAAACTGATATCTAATTCCCCTGACCGACCACTCTTTATCGAATTCTTGCCTTTTAGAGCATTCCCTCTGAAGCTTTTGACCGAACCGATCATCCATAGTAACGGCAGATTCATCCACAGAAGCTTACTGAAACCGGTACATAAAAATCCCTTAAGGAATAATAACATCAAATATTAACCAACAAAATCCATCTGACTGTAACGCTGAGATAATATCTGATGACCCTCGAAGGCTGAAATGCGCGTGCGTCTAAGAGTCGACATCTCCTGAACCTTGTAATGCTGTATCTATATGCATTTTCCAGAAGATTCTTCTCTCTTTGATACACTTCCTTATGGGATCCGGTTTTAGGATTAAGGCAAGTGAGAACCTGTAATCGGAAATAAATATGAGTTTCAAGAGTTTCAAAAACAAGAAGCAAATAGCTTCTAATTCATTACAAAAGACTGATATAATATTTTTATTTTTAAGTGGTCGGAGGGAGGATTTTAACGCTGACTAACAATAAGTCTGCCTGGCTCAGACAATTACACTCTCTTGCCCAGTATACAACAACAAACAAAATTTTTATTTGTGAAGTGCTAAAGCCTACAAATATGCTAATTGTACGCTACTTGTCCTTTTAAACTCAAGGCAAAAAGTGTGTGAGGGTCAGGATCATAATTCATAAGTAACTTTATTACCTAGAGAGAATTGCCTCTTCATTTGCTGCTTCTGTATTTATTTGTTTATTGTCTTTGATTATATTATCTGGATAAATTTGTAAAAGAAGTTCACAACACTTGCAAAATTAAGAATAAATTTATTATAAAGCTTCATCATCCCAAGAAAACTCCGTGAGCATTCTGTGAGCATTTTATGACTTCAATCTTATGTAGACCTTGTAAATACTTTGAAATGAATTAACCAATTTCATGAATTTCAGTATGGTATCAGTTCAAGAACCATTTTCGCTTTAAAATCCTTAAAGCTGCCCTTTAACTTAAGTAAAGATTTGGAAAAACTTTTAAGAATCTTGTAAATGCTAAGTTTTTCAATTCCCATTGGTAGTGAATATTTGACCAATTTATTTGATCTATTAAAGCAGATCAAAATAAATTATGAACCAATGGCAGAACTATATGCTTACTAAAAACATATTCAATAATAAATGTTGTAGAAGGCTGTAATTGTTAAAGTAGATCGTAAGTTACAATCTTAATTCACCCACAACTCTGCAGTTTGAAAGACAAATAATTTTAACACATACATTTCAGACTCCCTGTGAGAGAGCTTGTTTTGATTTGCCAAAAGATTTTCCCCACTTCAGAATTGGATTCTCTTCTTTGGTTGAGAGTAAGGTTGTTCTTTTGCTATCATGTAGCATTAAGTTTAAGGAAAGTGTAAATGTAATATATATATGATGAATTTACACACTACTACATATAAGTATTCTTCTTCTTTCTTTATTTATTTGTATATTATCTTGACGCTCGATTCTGACTTCTCTGCTGTATCTGGAAGTTTTACTTTAGTTTTCGATTGCAGTCAGCAGAATGCTGACGTGCTTCTTTGCAGTCTGAAAATGGGTTTCTCTGCTAAGAAGGTCTATTATTATATCACTTGACATGTGATTTTAAATATTTAATTTTATTATTTGGTATCTCTATACACATTTATGTTATTTTCTAATGAAGCATTTCACAGGTCTATAGTGATGCATACCACTTTTAATCCATATTTTAATCATATATATACATTTGAGGAATAACTCAATTAATGGTCAACAAAACATTGTCTAAGGAATGTAACATGATTCATAGCCAGTCAATAAGTTTTCTGAAACCATCTTTCATTATCATTACTCATCAAGGAAAGAACAAAGAGTATATTTTAAATTTAATTAAAATTTTATGCTGTGAAACCCTGACTGCTTCTTTTGCTATTATTATTGTTGTTGTTGTTTCTTTATATTACTTCAAAGTAATAATTTATATATGTTAAATATAAATATTGCATATATGCTAGTATAAACATATATTTATATATATTTTCTAAAATGCATCATGTATTCTGATGTATACTTTCTATTCATCTAAAAATTTCTTTTATAGACAGCATCATTCCATATTTGTAACGGCTGGTGATGTATACTTTAAATTTATTTCCATATTTTATCTTATATCTAGCGTGATCTTTAATGTTGACCTGTTGTTTCACACAGAATATTCATTTATACTTCCTGGAAAGTCTTTTTCTTCTATTATCATATATCTTCTTTTTGCAAAATAAATGCAAAATAATAATTGTATAAATAATTTTCTAAGTTAGAAAATTATTTAGAAATAAAGTGATATAAATATATGACAAGATATTAATGCAAGAATATAAAAACAAAATTTTGATAAAGATGTAAACAATTTTTACTAGTTTTAAAAATAGCTCTTCCATTTTTCCTGGCAGTATAATAATTCTTTGTGTTAATTATAATATTATTAATTATAATTATCACTAATTATATACTTTACAAAATATATCCTTGTAATATTTGTTGAAAAGTTTAATTTATTAAAATTAAATGCTGAAATTATATTCTCAAGGCTTATACAAAATAGCAATTACTTGTTAATATATTCATGAAATTGTAAAACGTATATCTCCTCACGGTGTTGGGAAATGATTTGTTTTCCATTAAAGTATTGATGCAACCTTTGATCTGATTCGGTTTCTCATGTGGGAAAGTCGTCGACTAATTGGACGACGAATAATATCAAAAATTAATATATTAAAGATATTGATCATGCTTACCTATATGTACAATAACACCGTCTGTCTTGCATCTCTATGTCTGTTTACGTCAATCTTAGTTTGAATGATCTTATTAACCATCACAATTTTTAAAATAAAATTAAAAAGTGTTTGAGATTGCTGCACGCTGTATAGATTCTTTGAAAAGACTATTATCTGCAGACTTATTATTCCAAGGAAGATTAATTTGTAAAAATGTCTATATTTATATAAAAACATTTGATTATCAATTATGCTATTTAACAACTGTATATAATCGTAATTTAAATGAACAAGAACTCACTATTTACCAATTTTTAATTTTAACTTATGTACTGACTAAAAAGCTCATCACTGTTACATCTATAAAGTTCTTTCTGAAATATTCAAACACTAGTTAAAATCTGACTTATGTCCATGTGTAAACATTCTTTTCTAATTTGAGAGTAAAACAGTAATATACCATTATATTTAGCAGAAAAAGAAAAAGGTGTGTGTGGTCTGATGCGTGTGCAAGAAGTTAATATACCATTGTAATAATTTCTAAGAAAATAGCCATGGATCATGGAAGCATTTTAAATTTGTGCTTAGACTGTTCTAAAGACGGGAAGTCTTCCGTCAGAAAAACTATCAAAACAAACTCTCTATAGTCAGATTCATCTACAATTTATATATTAACAAAAACTGGTCAGCTGCGGCTACTCTGAAAAAGTCCATCACACTCTTTAATTGTCATAATACTTTTATTCATCTTTATGTTATGTTTATTTTTGTAGAATTTTCAAACGGTCTTATATTATTTTATTTTCCTTTGTGTTAAACGAATTGTGTACATTGTTTGATTCTGATTTTGAGAACATTTTAATTAATGATCAAATCTTTTTACAAGTAAGAGAAAAGTACATTTTCTTTCAGCATTTCATATTTACTAAACTTTAAATTTAAACTTTAATGTTAAAATGTACTTGTCAAATACCTCTGAAATGAAAGTTTCAATTTAGTTATGATATCTTTACATTAAGTAAAGGTTTTGTTATTAGTTTTAGAACATTTTAATCATTTTGTAATTGTCATGCGGCTTTAAGAGTATTTTATAAAAGAATAACTTAAAAATTAATTGAAGAATTCAGAATTCAAAAGAAAGTACATTTGCTAAAGAATTCCTCCATGCAAAACTCCTCTACGATTTAAAACTGATTATGGATATTTTTATTTTATAATCAGCACCTTGGAAATAAAACAAATCTCTAGAAAGAACAGAATGAGCAATAGGTAGTAATAAATTTTGTAATACTTTCTGAATAAAATAAATTTATTTCACGAAAAATCAGTGATATTATTCTTTGGTTTGGTCATAAGTATATCACTTCTCTTATTTATTGCTGCCAATGCTATCCTTTTAAAAGTTTTGTTTGCATAAATCATTATGATGTTTTACATTTCCGGAGTTGATACACTCTATTATCGTCCCAAATCTCCATTAATGTGTCTTCGGCCCCTTTTGTTATGGGTTTATCAACACATTAGAACTTTAATGTAACATTATAAATTACATTATAAATTAATTATTATACTTTGAAGGATAAAAGAAATCAAATATTAGCCTTTGTTACCGTGGTATTTACGAATTTCCATGTTATACCCAGAAAATTCTGGATGCAGCGTTTAGGTACGATTGGAAGGTGCTTATAGGCCCAGACTACTGCAGTTGAGCTGGGTCCCTTCTCTGACCATGACCCAACGAAAGGCCCTCCTAAAACATAAATAGGTGACGCACCTTCTCTAGCCCTACTAATGCTCTCGTGTTAGTAAATTATCCTGACATGCGCAGCATGTTTTTCGCGTATAAGCGTACATATGTATGTACATGTGTATGCTGAGTATCCACTCTGACCAATTTTGTCCAGTATGTAATAAGTGGCTTCAATAGTTTAGTTATTATCCTTAATAAATAGAAAGATTTTTCATAGGGGTTTACGTCTCCAGTTTTAAACATCATCTTATGTGTGGTTGCGATTGATTAGAATAATAGTGTAAAAGAAGATATTATATCAAAAGAATATATTATAATAACATGCTGCACACCTGTGCAAAGTGCACATGCTACACACACACATAAGCAGGATGAGGAAAAAGTATGGAACTCTAAATATCTGGAAAGAAGTTTTTCCAAAAATGCTCAAATAAAAGCCTCATGGTTTAAAGGGCGCCATCAGATGACAAAGACAAATAGATTTGACCTGAGAGTTATTTAAAGGTCAGCTTAGAAGGCCACCACAATTTCTTAAATGGAACCTCTCATTTTTATTGTATATTCTATATAGCTTATCTCAACCTTTCAAAAACACTATAATAAAGTATTTTCACACAAGCATTTGAGCATAAGGTTTGAAATAATTTCTAATTTTACATAAACTATAAAGATCTCTGCAAAAATATTCACCTGATGACCTTACCTTTTAACACTTTCTTACATGACGGCCAGAATAAATGAGGTGAACACCAATTGGTGCAAAGAAAACACAGTAGTTGCTTTTAAGAAAATATGTAATTATATTACAAATTAAATGTAGAAGTTACAAATTACATGTATATATATATCATCATAAAATCTGCCCATCTTGGCTAAAAGTCTCACTAGATTTTTAGGCTAGATGCTCATTGATTCAGGCAGTCTGCAAGGTATGCAGCTTGGCTGTATATGTGATGGCCCCTTTGAGATCTAGTTGTTATTGCGTTTGTTCTGCATTCAACTGGCTAAGGATCCAGGATCCCATGCGTCCCATCCCCCTCGAGAATAAATTACAGTGCAGATAAAATTTCACAGAGCATGTTTAAACAACCAGTCAAATGATCTCAAGAGTACATACGTGTGTAAACGCTTGTAGCCGAGCCAATGAATATCTATTTACAAAGTAAAAATATATGTACATACAATTAAAAGATATGTAAATCAAATAAAATGTAATGAAATATTACAACATTAAAAGTATATACATGTGTTGAGATATCATTTTCTTCCTCAAATTATGAGTCGATGCAGAGCATCCTGAACTCCAAATCCATAAATTTAGAAAGAAGGAGAAACAAGGAGAAAATAGAAAAGAAGTCAGAATCTTTACTTGAGTTATACACAGAGGTCTTTTAATAATCAAAATACTGACACATAGAGACTAGCTTATACTATTGACATTTCATATCTCGGAGACATTTCCTTTGAGTTAATCTCCTTAGAAATGAACAAAGTAGAAATTTTGTGCGTCAAAAATATCTTCCACCAACACCTCCTTTTTCTCTGATATTCTTATATAGAGATTTTTATAGAATTATACATATTATCGAGTTAAATAAAGATCTCGAGCAGCTAGACGCGGACTATGTGTGTGTAAAACCTCCTTTACATTTGACTGCACGATTTTTAAATGAGATTGTCTCTGTGCATATACATAAGGGGAAAATTTAATTTAAACAAAAGTTTTCTATAAATATACACTGAAAAATAAGCCTTTAAAAATAGTGTCCAAAGAAACTTCTGAAATATCACGTCTCTTTATATATATAAGATTTTGCAAATATTTAAGGAAAAGCATTTTAAATACACAAGTTACAGAATTAAAATTATCTTCAAAATGAAGCTAAATATTCTTAACATGTCTACAAGTTTTGAGATAACTGGCCTTTTAATGTACAAAAATTGCCTTACTTTCTGTTTTTCTTCTATGGTAGTAAAGATCTCCAAAATAATTAATATGGCATTTTAGTGAAATTAACTAACAGGGCAAGATAAACATTAAAAATTAATTGAGATCGTAATAGTGATAAATAAATATATAAAAGAAAAGCATTCTTCGTTTCACCACATTAATATATTTTTGTAGAGCATTTAAAACCAGTTATTCAAAGAACTTCTAAGGAATGTAATACGTTACAGTTCTCACTATTGATTTAATTTTCTATAACTCTTGTCTTCGATACTTTTGAGCGCCAATCTTTTTAGCAGCATGGATTTTCGTCCCATACGAGGTAAAAGATTCTTTCGTTCTGAATTCAATTTCAAGTGAGATTACAAAGGGGTAATAGTATGGGTAATCTAAGGTTGGAATACCGTTCATGTCATTCTAAAAACACACACACACACTGCTAGTTTCCAAAGAATTTAAAAATTCCATATATAATAATGAATTTTTACATTTGAAGAACAGAAAATAAATAAAATTGAAAAAGTTATTCTCCAAATAAATAAATACTGTGCTATCTCTCAGATAAAGTTAGAGATGAAAATAAAATTTCTATTCATCCCATAGCCAATGCATCAAATGATTGAACACAATTCTTTAAGTAAGTCAAACTTTCGATTCTCCCAGCAAAGCAGGTCTCCCATTTCCTACATTGAATAATATAACTGTTTTTCTACGTTTCGTCTTATACTAGAAGCCAGGACTGAATAAATTGCTGCTTCAGATTAGTGGGTAAAAGTAAAGAGTTTTATTCAAGCACAAAGGACCCAAGAGCAGCAAGACGCAGCACGCTGACAGGAAAAGTTTTAAAAATGAATCCATTCTGGCTCTGCAGCAGTGTCGTTAAGGCGCATAAAATGGCCTTCCTTCTTCAAAAGTCTGCTGTCTTACTCTCAAGCAACTCGACTCCATGTCAATCACACCTGGCCTCAGTCGAAGGGTGAACCAAGGTCGAGCTGCAACTTTGACGCCACATGGCTTTACATCTGACGTGCTGAATGCCACGAATCGCCATGGAGCAATCGAGGCGGCTGCAATAGTAGATGCGCACGCGTCACACGGCTGGCCCATAGTGTGTGGCCGCGATGATCATGTGAGTTGCCGACGATACCGTCAGAGGATGAGATCTGACAACGAAGCAACGAAACGTATAGTTGGAGCTTTAACTATCCTAAAAATTCGTACATGCAAAATAAATTGGGAGATCGCAGATCGATCTAAAATCTCATGTATTGATCGCATCTAATTGAGAATCCACCGCTTTGCGCCGAATTGCAGCCAAAAGACATAGTTACACAATATAAATGGGCGATGTAAAGCGTCCATGGCGCGTGAAGGCGCGCACTCAAGTGACGAATCAGATATGTTGATGGCAAGCCGGAGCCATTCTCTTCCTGTACGTGTCTGCCAGGAGAACGATGTGCGTGTAAGCGTTACACCCCAATTATGGACACACTCACTGCAACGCGATGATGCAGCAGCAGCCAGTTTCCACTTAAGACATTTAGACTGACCCCACCTAAATAACCCAAGAAAAACACGAAAAGGCGCGGATTTTTCCTTCCTTCCATTTCTTTTATTTCGCATTTCCCATTTTCACTAGTATATGAAAAAGAATTAAAAATTTCTCTGATATATCTTTCGAGTCTCTTTAATTTTTCTGCTCTATTAATCCATATGTGAACATTTACATATACATTTGAATATATCTAATATCGAAATTTCTAATTTTTACAGAAATTTTATAATAAATAAAAATCTCTTTTTAAGAAAGTGAAACAAAATAAAGAAAAACAAAAATAGATTTAAAGCAGATTGCATATTTTGAAAACCATTCTTTTCAAAATATTTTATTGTAAATAAGTTATACAAGAATCAGCTATAATTTATTACTTTTTATTTATGATATAACTCTACATTTTGAGGAGACTCAAGGATTTACACACATTGATAATTATAATTTATTATTAACTTCAGGTGTTTTCGCACGTACATTATAAAAAGCATTTGTGCACTATTGTTTGTTTTATGATGTTTTAAATCACATTAACTAACTTATTGTGGCTCTTAACGAGGTGAATAAATGCAATGAAAATAACAAAAATTACAAGCAGGAAACAAACTAACGCACCTCATACAGAGCAATATTTCTATGCAAAAGATATTGGTTAATGAAAATGTATAAAGAGAAAAATGAGATAAAAACCCAGCGAGAAAGAAAGGATGGGCATCTACAAGTGGAAAAGTAGAGCGAAGAAAGATGCTGACCTCGATAATTTTCTTCCTTTATGTTCTCTTAGAGAGCACTCTATTATATTTGTTCTCCTTTAAAAAGATTACTATAAAATTTACTCTCTGCTTAATACATGATCACATTATTTTAGTAAATAATTGCCATAGCTTACACTATATAAATGTACTTTCGAATTCTTTTTGCATTTTATTTACATGTAAAAATGATTGCATTTAATATAAAGAGAATGAGAATGGAAAAGACTGAGAAATCGCATTTCAAGAGTTGGGGTGAATTTGGAAGAAAGAATCTGGAAATATATTATAGGAGGAATATAAAAAGAAAGTTAAGAGAAAATGACATTCTTCCACAGCGCCTGGATGCACATTACTGCGCAGTCTACTGATGTCCGACTAAAAGGACAGGGCGTTGATTGATTCAGACTTTTCCAATAATTACTGCCACATTTAGAAAAAGATCTCAATAGATTTTAACAAAAAGAAGTTAAAATATATGTGATTTAAATATGATAAATTAATTTTATTTAGCTCTAAGTATATTATTTAATGCTTTAAATGTGTATTATTTTATGAATTTGAAGAAGAAAAAGTCATATAATTATTTAATAATTGTGATTAATTATAGAAAACAAGGATTATATGTATGTATATACATCTAAGTAAGAGATATTTTCTTTTAGTATATAAATTTTATATTGTATATGTGCTTATTTTGAACTCAACACTAACAAAGTAGATTATATAAAGTACTTAAATTATTTTGGCAACAATGAGTAATGAAAATCAATTAAATCAGCGACTCGGAAAAGATAAATGCTTCAAGACTCAATGATATTTTGTGAATTAAAAGCAAGTAATAATTTTCACTTATTTATTTACAAGAAATCGCAGCATAATAAGTAATATCTTGAGATGTATATTTTATATATTTACTTTATATTTTATTAGGGATTTATTTTTATATTTATTGTTACATTTATATTTATTTTATATTTATAGAGTTAGTATATTTATATCTTTATGTTTTTTTAACTTTTCATATTGGTATATAAACGTTGTACATTCGAAATCTAATGAAATTAATATTTACCTAATTATCTCTTCTAAAATCCTCTAATTATCTCTTCTAAAATTACTTTTTTCTCATGTCTTCAATAAAATTTCTGAATAAAACAGATTATAATATGTCTAAACTTTTACGCGTTTCGACTTTTAAAAGGTCTTTAGATTTTCTGTACAGAAAATCTAAACAAGGTTGTCATTTAATTCTTGGATATTTAGGACTTTCTTTATTAGAATGTTGAATTCTTTTTATGCACTATACATAAAATTACATGCGCACGCGCGTATAATTTTATGTATTATATGGAAAAAATATATAAACATTCTTAACTCATTTATCCCTCCACAAGAAATGGAATACGAGGATTGACTTACACATGGAAAGAAAAACAGATGTAAGATCAATTTGCAGCACTGATCTCATGTCTTTTCCACAGAGATATATATGAAAAGATTGTGCACGAGAAAGATTGTGATTTTGTGCTTTCATCGATTTTCGAATGAAGATATCCAAATTGATAATTCATGTACAAATTTATTTATGATTGCTTTACGGACCTCTCGTAGAAAAGACGATTCTCGGTTAATCACAAGAACACATCGGAGAAGATACGAATAACACTGTAGAGATTGAGAAAAAAAGTTAAAAGGTGGAAGTGAATGGTGAAATGCTACGGACAATGCCACGGATACCTGTCGCAGGAATACGGAGAAAATGGAACAACAAATATATTGAAAGTCTTCAAGAATCTAGTCCAGAAGTATCGAGTAGTGATACATTCTCATCAAGCTTTCAAGCAGATTCGGGCGCGTCAGTACGTGAAGAGGATCTTCAACTTTGGGATTTGGATCTTCATCGAGGACTCAGAACAGAATCTGAAAGCGATCATTACCGTGCCATTACCACCAGCGCTGTAGAATTAATTAATAATGATCGTCCAACTTCACCTTTCTCTGCTTCTATCCAAGGTAAATGCAATCGATGACGAAATTGTTAAACTGATGTTACTGATGAAACTTTATAATAGCGGGCACAATATTTATAAAATAAAATACAATTTTTTAAAATTCTAAAACTTAAAAAATTTATGTTCCTAATTTTTGGAATTTTTAAAACAGTTGTACGAATCCTACTTTTGACAAAGTTTTTTGAAAAATTTTACTGAATGAAAAGAACAGTTATCTAATTGCTCGTGAAATTTCATACGTATCACCTATCTCAAGTATAGGTTGGCCTGCGCTGATCTTTTAACTGTAATGAGAAAACACTTCAACAGATTTTAATAAAATAACTACCAGACAGCAGAGGGATTTTATTGGGATATGATGAAAAAAAAATGAGTGTGATAAACCGTTTTGTTTATAAAATATAACACGTGAAAGTCTCAAAGTTATGAATGTGCGAACGTTGCACGCGATTGTCCCTTCTTTCATGAGTATGTCTGAATGCACATGAGTATGAATGTGCCTGAATACACAACGTTGTATGTATAACAACATTCTAGAGTACAGCTCGATCAAAAGTTTGGCGTGTATAACTTAACCTAAATTTTTGGTGATACTGTAGCATGATAACAATCTTAACTACTGAAAAGTTTGTAAAATTTTTGTATTTAATATTTATCTAAAAGTATAATGTGACTGAAACTTTTTGGAATAATTTTATCAAAAAAAGTATTTTATCAAAATACTTTTATATTTTATTACATTTTGAAAATGTAAATGTTCAAACTCAATACGAAATATTTTATTTTAACATAATTTATGTTGTTAAAATACTTGTTAAAATACGTTAGAATACAATATGTGGTACTTTATAAAGTATCTTAATAATTGTATAATCTTATAATCTTATATTATAAAGTATTTTAATCTATATAAATATCTTTGCTTAATAATGGTATATATGAAGTAATGAGAAGTAAAGCAATTTTACAAGAGCAGAACATAGTTTAATTTATAATTTATTAATAATTTTTAAAAAGTATGCAATTATTTTGCAAATTGCAAATTGTAATTGCAAATTTGTATGTAATTTTTTCTTGATTAATAAGCTTTAAATTTCTATAATATGAATTTTTTTCTATAACATTGGATTGTAAGATTTTTCAAAATCGTTAAAGGTAATTAATAATTATTAAGATTGTATTTCTTACACTTCTTTACAAAAAAGATAATTTCTTGTAAAATTTTTGCTTTTTAATGTTTGTAGACTCTTAAAGTTTTTAATCATTTAAAAATTTTTTATTGTAGATCACTACAATATTTTTGTATGATAACACTTTTTAGATTTTAATAATGATAAATTTCTTAACTTTTAATTGCTTATTTTTAATATATTTAATATATTTAATATATTTGTAGTTTCTTTACAAAAATTTCAAAAATAACTATCGTATATTTTTACTATTGATATTTGACTTTTAAAAGTAATCGATTTATCTAATAATTGACATTCTTTGAAATAGTTCATTATTTTTTATTAAGGTCCCTATTCACTCACCGCAGTCACCTTGGATTGATGACGTCAGAAGCGAGAAAGTATATCGTGAAAATTCTTACAAAACTCATTAAAATAAAAATATTTTTCAATAAAATGACATTTTTAATTGATAGAATAGACTTGTAGTAATATACCGAAGACTGCCGAACACTCTCATTTTGAGTAATCGAGAAATAATCCGTATATATCAAGTTAAATTGTGCCTAATCGTTCACGAAATCAAATTCGACAGCTGCCGAATTGAAATAAATACATTCACATATTAATTATAATACAATGGGGATCTTCGGTATATTTTAACACTACGACAGATATTTTTAATATAAAAACATTGCTAAAAGAAGAAATTACACTGTACGTTACAAAAATTTAACTTTTTCACGCGTTGAAAAGCATACATACGTACATACATTCACTACATACATTCATTTATTTCCACCATTTTTAAATTAGTGCCATCGTTTTTGTCATCGCCAATGCAGACTTGGCAGTCGAGTCAGCAGGAGCCTTAAATGTCTTGTATGAAATGTCATGTTGAACTTTGAGTTTGGTCGAAGTATCGCCAGGTTATCAAGAGACGTGATAGCATTTCGCACTAAATTGATTTATATTACCATTTGCAAACGGGAACAATAATGTGTGTAAGATGCATTTAGAAGTCAAATTCTTCTGTAATTAAGAAACTTATTTGTTTTATTATTATTATTATTATTTATTATTATTTTTATATGTTTGCTTTATTATTATTATTTATATGTTTGCTTTATTATTATTATTATTATATTCATTACTATTATTGATAGTGTAAACTACTTTATTTTCAAAAAAAATTGATAAATCACAGATGAATGAAATCTCTTAATGAATACAGGTTTATTGGATAACATATTAAGAATTTTTATTGTACTGTTTTGGATAGCATTTTGTTATATTTTTTAAATTAGTCATATCTTGTTTTACGATCACTATATAGAAAATAAAAAATGTTTATATATAAAGTACTCAATATTTAAAAATTTGGAAATTTCAGAAAAAGAAGAAACCTGTGAATTTCAGATATACAGGGTGTCCCAGACTTGGCGCGCCATAGGTAAATGGTGAGATTCCTGAGATCATTTCGAGACGAAAATTCTAATACCAAAATATCGAGGGTGCTATAGTTTTTAAATGAGAAGGGTTTATAGTTGATTAATCAAGTCGTCCGAAATTCGCGCGCTCAGGCATGGCACACTGTACAGTAGTGAAGGTGTTGAATTTTGCATACGTTGTTGTGAAATTGTCACTTATTTGTGATACACTTCATGTGACAGCTTTGACAGTTCGTGTTCCGAAGTCAATACTGACATATTTTACTATTAATTAATTATCATAATTATAACATGAATTATCATAATTATAACATAAATACAATAAAATACAATAAAATAAGAAACAATTATAACAACGTATGCAAAATTATCAATTTCGAGAATAGAATTGGGGCTTGAAAACACCTTCACTACTGTACAGTATGCCATGCCTGAGCGCGCGAATTTCGGACGACTTGATTAATCAACTATCAACCCTTCTCATTTAAAAACTATAGCACCCTCGATATTTTGGTATTAGAATTTTCGTCTCGAAATGATCTCAGGAATCTCACCATTTACCTATGGTGCGCCAAGTCTGAGACACCCTGTATATAAATATTTAAACTGTCGATTTCTTAAGTAATTGTAAATAAAAGAATTTTAATTATCATACCATTTTAAAACATAAAAATAATATAATAATAATATTTATTAATTTTAAAATTTTAATGGTTTTTTTCAATATATGCCACACACACGCACGCACGCACGCGCGCGCAATACACACACACACACACATTTTTAGATTTTTTAAAAATATATTTTCGTTCATAAAGATACACAATAAAAATAGAAAATTTTGTATTGTTTTTGTATTAGAATCTAAATTCTAGTTATAAATTAAATCTTAATAAAAACTCGAGCAATCCATTAAACTCAATCTATTAAGATATAGATTTAAGTCATTCTCAACTGGATGAATCACTTAAATGATGTAATGAACCACACAACTTATTATTTATTGCAATAAACTTGACACATACACAGTTCTTGATACAAGTTATATAAAACATATAAAAATTTAATACAAGTTATATAAAATATATAAAATATTTCATAATAATAGTTTTTATATATTTTAGTACATATTTCTATCAAATTTATTAATTCTCAATTTACACACAACACGCGCGCACACACACTTATCTGAGTAAATTTCTCGTCTAATATCTAATACAATAAATAAATCTACAATAAATAGATTTTTTTTTTAAGAAATTCTATTGTCTAATAGACAATAGAATATTTTTATAATGATTAATTAATATAATTAATCTAAAGAAAATACAATCACTTTTAAAACATACATAATTGTACATTGCAAATTATAAAATTTTCCTTAATTGCATTTTTCTGTGTCAATATTCAATTATTCTGTGTCAATTATTTCTTTGTTGTATCAATCATATAAAGCAATGATTGTATCAATCATTATTTGATATATGTATAAAATAGTTCAAAATTTTAACTGACAAATTTTTATTTAGGGAAATAAAATGTCGTCACCGTTATTGATATTTACGCATTGCAATTTCCGATAAGCTTGCGTGAGCGTTGTTTAACTGACAAGAGTTTATTTGCTGATAATCAGACAAAGTTATAAGTTTATTTTTTACATTAAAAAAAAAATACTACATATATTATACATTTAAATATTAAAATACAAAATCATATTTCATTGATCATCGAATCATGGTAATGTGACAAAAACAGTTTTAAATAATATATAAGTTATAAGATGTATAAGAGTGTATAAAATATATATAAGATAAATAAGAGTATAAAATATATATAAGATAAATAAGAGTATAAAATATATATATAATAAATAAGAGTATAAAATATATATAAAATAAATAAGAGTATAAAATATATATAAGATAGGTATATAAGAATATAAAAAATAAATATTAAGTATTAACAATAAACATAAGAGTATTACATATATTCAAAATTTGCTAAATTATTTAAATTTTAATCTTTTTTAAAAATTATTTTTTTGGATAACTAAACTTAAAACTTGAAATGATGATTTAACATAGATTTAATTGTATAGTATATATTTAGTATTCATGGTATATCTAAAATTCATAGTATTCATAGTATCTAAAATAATAAATATTAAATTTTTCTTCAAATACTTACTAAAATAATACATATTGAAATTCAGATAATTATGTCATGGTAACGATTTTTATCAACATTTTTAAAAAAGGTTATATAAAAGTTATATAAAATGTTTAAAAGGTTATATAAAAAGAATTTACTTTAGAGTTTAATTACAAATTTTTATTGTTTCATAAATAATAGATGTAAAAGATTTTATAAATTATTAGGTATTACAATGGAAAATATAACAATATAACAATATAAAGTTCTCTTATATAAAAATATAAAGTTCTCTCAATTATAATTATAATATATTCATACTTTTTATTAGATAAATAATAAATTAATAGATTTTATAATTCTAAAAAGTAAATAAGAAAACAATATATTGGAGAGCAATTAGCTGTTATTTGAAAAATCTAAAATTTTTGTATTTTACTCATTTTCTATTTTAAAAAGTTAAAAAATTCTTTTTAGCACATTTAACACATTTTTATCAGAATTGCTTACTCGAAACTTCTATTTTTATTTTGCGAATTGCTGAAATTATTATATGTATAATATTTTTTGTACTTAAAAGCATTATTTTTAAGATTAAAATATTAAATTTTGAATTATATAAACTTTATTTAGATTTTTTAATGAGTTTTATTTTGTTTTAAAGAATTTTTCTTTAAATAAGATATTTTTCAATTATGTAAAGTTTTTGTTTAAAAAGATAGATAAATACAGTATTTTTTGTTCGAGAAATATATATTTTTAAGGATTTTTAAAGTATAAAAGTTATTTACAAAATTGTAACAAAAGTATTAAAATAATAAACAATAATAGTATTTTAAATAATCATTATAAGCCATGTCCGCCTGTAAAAGTTATTGTAAATTATCTGAAAAGAACTAGACATTTTTTTTTAATTTTACTCTTGCCACTTTCGTTTCACGGAAATTTTTTTTCTTTTAAAATTGGACACATCTAAACATAACATGACAATTGCACTTTTTGAAAAATTTTGTTCTTTTTTATTATAACTTTTAAGAAAAAAATTAAATATATAAAAAAAGAGAAGAGAAAAATTAAAATAAATTTAAAATAAAAAAATTGAATATAGAGAAATTAAATATAGAAAGGTCTTCATGAATAGAGATGCGCAATATATTATTAAAAGCGTTACTTTAAAACTTTAAATTAATCAGATAAACTGTGTTTGAGTTATCATGGTCGATGTTTACAAAAATATGTTTTAAAATCTACAGACATAAATTTAACAATATATATTTTTTTAATATTTATAAATTATTTTTATGGATTTATATATAAATTAGTAAAAAAATGAAAAAAAATCTTAATTTAAAAAAATTTTTAGAATCCTAATTTTTTAATACTTACGATAGATTTTCGTTATATTTATGATCTTTTTATTGTTAAATCTATTTTATTGTTTTGCCTCTTCGAAAGAATAGAAATATTTAGAATATAAAATGTTATTTTATTTTATAAAAATTCTTTTCAATAGTTTTTATGTGAAAATAGTTTATCTTTTTCTTAGTGATTACATGAGCAGTAAAAATTTTCTTAAGAAGAAAATTCATAAAATAAAATTTATCTTTTAAATTTATTTTACTTAAAAATATATTGATTTTATTTGGAGATTTTTATGTGAAAATACGAGAGAATTAAAAAGTTTCTAGAAATATTTCTTGTACAGTTTAATAAACGTACTGCTAAAAAATTTGTATTTGCGAAAATAAAAATTTTTTAAAGATTTCACGCGAATCTTTTTCTTCTCTTCCTTTGTGCCGTCACATCTACGTTTTTCCACTTCCTCTTTTCACACGTTTACTTAACTAGTCTGATCTCTGGAAAGAATCGAAGCGGTGCTCACCAGTCCGTTTTAGCTTTCGTGTCTCGGCTGAGCACAACGTAGCACGGTGGGAGAAATAGAGAGGGAAAAACTCGCCATTTGTTAGGTAAGACAAGAGAAGGAGGACACGAGTGGCTGTGTGCGTCCACTTGTAGACATTCACTAAGAAAGCCAGAGTCAAGGTCGCTCACTGCTACGTCGTGACAGAGAGGTACTAACCAACATGGAAACCTTGCTAAGAAATATTAAAACGTTTCGCGCATGGTCTTTCTGGATTTAGCGTAGTACGTAGTCAAAAGTTGTCATTCAAAACCTGAAACTTAGTTTCTCTTTATGAATATTTATCAGCTTACTTTGTATTTACAAAAAACGTTCAGCGCAGTTTATCAAAATAATGATAGATAAAAATTAATGCAATAATATTAATGGATTCTGATTTTTACATTCATACATTAATTGATGTGCTTATCATACATCATCTTATCCGATTTTATATTATTTTTTAATGCTAGAAGCTCTTTGGCTAATATTTTTTTAACGAAAGTGTCGAAAAGAATCGTCATTAATCACGATTTCCTAATTTCTATCTATTAATCACGAATCTTTATAATTTTGAATCAAATTTTTATTAAAGTTTAAATTTAAATTATACAGTTATTTTCTTTTTCTATATTTCTCTTCTAAAACTTAATTTATGAAGAATTATTGATGAGATTTATGAAGAATTATTCTTTATATTATTATACTTCAAATATTATTAAATATATCGATTTAAAATATATTAATATTAAAAAAATATACATTCAAATTTTATTTCAGAAGGAAATCAGTACAAATTGTAATGTAAATTAATCTATTTCTAAAAAATGTTATGTAAATATATTATGTTATTTATACATACGTATAAAATATCATGAAAGTAAATAAAAGAATATTTACAATTGCTATTAACTATTAATATTTTTGTTAATTTTATACATTTGTGTAGAATTGACTCCACTTTCTATATACATATCTATATATATGTCAACCAATGTATTTTTTAAGTATTAAAATAAAAATTTGGATGCTAAGTTACTTGATTGTACTTAATTATTTAAAAATCTATAAACATTAAAAATAACAAGTATAATTTGAAAAAATAATATCTAAAATATATATATAAAATAAATATGTGAATAATCTTCTCTTCGCCAGTGATATCAAAACTCAGGAAATAAGGCAATAATTGACGTGCAAACTGGCAGTTGATACATTTATTAAAGATCACAACGTTTCGACCATAAGATTTGGTCCTTTTCAAGTGTATAATTCTAGCGTGTGACACGGGAATTACATTATAATATAAAATTAGAGAGTAAGATGTTAAAAATGTCTAGCAATTCAATACGCGTCAACTGTTCATGGCCGTTAAAAACAGACAGATAAAATAAATCCCCAAAAATATCATAAATGAAAAGGTCAAGCCATGTTCAAAAATAGAAAACTCAAGAATTTGAATTTTTACAAATTTAAATGATTATTTAATAATATATTACCATGAAAAGTAACTGATATATTATACAAGGTGCCAATTCAAAGTGAACATACATAAAGTGTATATTATTTAAATAAATTAATAAAATAAATAATATAATAAATTTAATAACATATTACCACGAAAAATAACTGATATGTTATTCAAGGTGCAAATTCAAAATGAACATACATACATAAGGTGTATATAAGTAAAATTGATTAAAATTTGACTCTAAGTGAAAGTACATAAGTGATATGTTATTCTTAGTGCACAAAATATAAAAGTCGTTTATTGAAGTTTGATTTGAAATTTATACAAACCTGGACAATGAAAAATAGTTGCTTGTAATTCCAGAGTACTAATTTGTTAATTACTCGGAAAAAGAACATGGCGGCCTGCTCTCAAAAAACTTCGATGTGTTTCTCAGTATCCACTTAAGAATAATAATACTTACATTCCGATTCATCCGACACAACTTGTCTCTGACTATTCAATAAGTTAGTAGTACTGTTAAATATCAATCACATATGTCACCCTGCCCAGAGAGAGAGAAAGAGAGATAATGCAAATATTTAAATTAATCATTATCAAAACACTGTTAAATTTTATATATGCACTTTAAGAAGCATGTCACTTACTTTTCAGAGTCAAATTGTGGTAAATTTTGTATCTATATTTTAACGATATTTATTTCGCACTTGTATCTTGAATAATTAATATCTGATTTTTTATAGTTGTATGTTACGTCAGATAATCACTAATCTTTTTAAGCGTGTAGCGCTTTGTACTTGACATGAGAACTTTTTTACTTATGAATTTTGGGTTTATTTAATATTTACCCGTTTCAAACAATACAACACTTTTTGATCGATAAATTACTCGCTGAAAATATAGCATAACAAATTCAAAATCGGAAATTGATACGAAAATTCGAAATTTTACTACAGAAAAGTTGGAGATTTTTAATCTAAACCATTTTCATAACTTTTTCATTTTAATTATTTATTCCATCCATCGAAAGTTTTTTGAGAGCAGGCCGCCATGTTCTTTTTCCGAGTAATTAACAAATTAGTACTCTGGAATTACAAGCAACTATTTTTCATTGTCCAGGTTTGTATAAATTTCAAATCAAACTTCAATAAACGACTTTTATATTTTGTGCACTAAGAATAACATATCACTTATGTACTTTCACTTAGAGTCAAATTTTAATCAATTTTACTTATATACACCTTATGTATGTATGTTCATTTTGAATTTGCACCTTGAATAACATATCAGTTATTTTTCGTGGTAATATGTTATTAAATTTATTATATTATTTATTTTATTAATTTATTTAAATAATATACACTTTATGTATGTTCACTTTGAATTGGCACCTTGTATAATATATCAGTTACTTTTCATGGTAATATATTATTAAATAATCATTTAAATTTGTAAAAATTCAAATTCTTGAGGGTTTTCTATTTTTGAACATGGCTTGACCTTTTCATTTATGATATTTTTTGGGATATCACCTACTTTTTAGAGTACAGATATATGAATCAATTGGTGCAAAAAAAACGCAAAGTTTAAAAAAAGTTATGCTATTTGCAATATGCAATTACGTATTTTTCTTTAAAGATAACTATAAATCTATCCCATAAAAAACCTTAATTAACGACACAAGTCTCATATTTTTGCAACGCAAAACACTGTTTCCGAGACATTAAATTTCACCCCCAAGAGGTGGTTTTTGAAAATTTTTTATGAATGGTAAATTAACCCCAGAAGAAACCTTAATTAATAACACAGGCCCCGTATTTTTGCGATGTACCGTTTTTGAGATATTAAATTTCACCATCAAGGGGTGGTTTTTGAAAATTTTTAATAAATGGTAAATACACCAGAAAGGGTGTGAAAGAGTGAGAGGGGGTGAAAGATGATGAAAAAGTGTAAGAAAAGCGAAAAAAATGAAAAAACCGCGTCTCCTGATATAATGTGAAAAATATCAGCAGAGAAACTGAAAAATTTACAAAATGATATATTAAATACGAAACACACAATGAAACAAACTGGACAATCAAATCGCATTGCGCATCTTGAACTTATTATGCTGAGATGTAATATACATAATATGAGATGTAATATACATAATACTTTATATTAAAAAATCGATGTAATCAATTGCTATTTTATACAAAAATTTGAAATTACAATATATTAAAAATTATTCATGCAAAAATTGATCGGTACAGAGAACGTCACAAAAGATCATTTAATAATCAAATAAACGATTATCTTATTTTATGTCAAGAAGAAAATTTCAAGAGAATTAAAAAAAATTTTTCCTTAATAAATTTTTATTAATAAATTAAATCTTTTTTATGTTGACTATGATAATTTTGTGACAAAATCAGAAATAATCATTACAAAAAGTATTTTATATTTTATTTTGATACATAAAATGTGAAGTAATATTAATTTTTTAAATATTTTATTTTAATAGTTTTATGCACAAAATAATAAGATAAATTGAATAAAAATCATAATTGCATTTAAAATTACAATTACATATTATATAATTGGTATTTTTGTAATTTATTTTATTATTTCTTACAAAAGTGTTGAAGCAAGGTTAAAAAATTAATATTTTATGTCACATTTTCTTTGAAAATATATCAGAGAAATATAATATAAAATATCTTAGAAACTGATTCTTTATGATTTTACTTTAACATATTCACACATATTTATTCATATTAAAATTAGAAGAGAATTGTAGAGGAAAGTTTTTTCGATTTATTATGGTTATTGCATCATGATGATGAGAAAAATATTCGATGTATATGATTATGTAGCCTATTAGTTATTAATTGATAAAAGTTAATTTACGCACTGTTAGCTATATTACACTTTCAAAATCTTTTTACTTGTTTGATAAATAACTTTTTACTTATTTGATAAATAAAGTTGGTTTTAAAATCTTACTGACGTACCAAAATAATCATTTTTACTACATTTAATGTTCTTTCCTTATTATTATACTATTATATACTATTTTTTGTATTTTTAATATGATAAAATCACAGAATTACCATCAATTACTTAATATATACCTTAATATGTAAATGTGTACATAAACATAGAATATGTAATTTACTTGCATAAATTATTTCTGATATTTTTGACGCAGAAGAAATATGATCTATCTATCTATGATCTATATTCTGTAGTATCTATTTTGTAAAAGAAAGAAATAAGTAGCAAATCAATTTGTTTAAAAAATAACATTTTACATTATTGACAACTTTATTAATTCACTTTACGCATACATATTAATGCATGTGTATGTATATCATAAACGCACACCTGGAACTCACGTAATCACCTATGTTTTCATTAATTGTACCTTCTAACTTGCTTGTACGCCATTCAGCAAATGAAACAGACTAAAGTGTGTATTTTAATAGAAATGTCGCCATCAAAAGCTAAATCTATTTGCGTATTCTTGAGTAGAGAAAAATTACACATAAATTTCTTTCCGTAGATATATAAATTGATTATAAATTGTCATTATTCTATATTCAATATAATTCAATATATCATATAAGTATTGACATTATTTAATATCATATATTGATACCAGATCATGATATCATACATTTGATACAGATATTGATATAAAATTTGTGTGTGTGCGTGCGTGCGTGCGTGCGTGCGTGTGTGCGCGTGCGTGCGTGTGTATGTGTGTGCTGTAATTTTAATTATTGAAAAAATTATAAATATATATTTACAATCTAATTACAACATCCATATAGAGGATAAGTAGAGCGGGTTAAACTGAATAGAAAAGTTCTATACTATCCATTTTGCACTCATGACAATAAATAATGAGTTGTTAATTAATAAGATCTGTGAATCAGCATACATCTGTGCAATTCAACAAGGATCAGCCCAGTGTTTACGGTTGCTACGCAGAGAGGAATTGAGTGGAACATTGTGTAAATAGCGGCGATCCAACGTCACGTCGCTCGTGCATTCATCGTTGTTTACAAAGCATTCCTCGCCGTGCACGTAGCAACCATTATTTATTAAATGTTAAACAATACTTATTATTCACCTAAACATTCTTTTTACGGAAATCAATACCATTTATGTTGTAATTATTTTATATTTTTTATTGCATATATTAAACAATTTTATATTTGTACATAATATATAGATTTATACTTTACAATGAGTATTTTAATCAATTACATTGATCAAACTACACTTTTCTACATTCAACATTCATTTGAACACCACAGCACTTTTACATCGCTTTACTACAGCTAATAAAGTGCTATATATTTTCACTTCTTTATATTATAAAATATATTATAAAATATACTTGTTTGTGCACTTTTTGTTTTGCAAAATTGTATTGTAATGTCTGTCTGTCGTGTTTGTCTTTCACTCTCATTTCTCACTATTTCTATTAACCTATTGTTTAATTGATATGTTTTTTGAAATCTTAAAAATAAATGTACATAAATTTTATATTTAGATCGTATAGCTTCTGTTGTATGGACTACAACGCTTGCAACATATGTTTTTTAGTATTTTATTTACACTGCAATATGACTCTCATTACCTGATTTTGCGCTACTTGTCGCTTACTCAGCTGCATTTACCAATTAACAACGTTCCACAGTAGTCAACGTGATCGCTATGATTGACTTATATGTAGTAGTATACCCCACCCCTTCCCCCCACACAAAATATATTTAATATGTTGTATATACATATAGTGTATACTGATATATCATTATTTATTCTATTTAAAAAGTTTATTTTTTTCCTATTTTTTTAATGTGTAATCACAGTGATTTTTTATCATCGACGTTTACTCAGTAATGACACCTAAATACTTTATTCTCTTCACTCATGCTAGTTCCATCCAAACATTTCACAATGTTACATTTACTCAGTTCTTTTACACATTTATTTCAGTTCTTTTTTTATATTTCTAATATTTTTTACATACATATATCTTGTTTTATCATCAGGAGACGCGGTAGCGTCTCCGGCCATGTTCAAAATTTTGGACGCTACTAGTCTCTTATCCAGAAAGATTAGAATCGATTTTTTGGGGGTACAGAACTATTAAAATATAAAAAATTTTGAAATGCATGTAGCATATTCTGAAAGGTGGCATCGCCACGAGTAAATTAAGCCAAAAAAAAAAAAAATCGGTCAAGCCGTTCTGGACATACAAACGGTCAAAAATTGATGTGTTCATGAAAAATTTTCTTCTCTGTCCGCAGTCATATGTACACTGCTCTTCTTTCTTACCTTTCACTCACACCTCCCCCAACTTCCATTCACCCTCCCCACCCCTCATCCCCCTTTTTCACCATGCTCCCCTTCCCTCCCCCACTCCATTTTTTCATTTTTTTCACTTTTCTTACACTTTTTCATCATCTTTCACCCCCTCTCACTCTCTCACACCCTCTCTGGTGTGTTTACCATTTATTAAAAATTTTCAAAAACCACCCTTTGGGGGTAAAATTTAATATCTGGGAAACGGTGCATTGTAAAAATATGAGACATGTGCCGTTAATTAAGGTTTCTTATGGGGTTAATTTACCATTTATTAGAAATTTTCAAAAACCACTTCTGTATATTCCGTGTAAAATATATGAATATAAATACCTCTGTGGTGTATTTTGTTTGTAATAATATGTATAATAATAAAATTTATGCTAACTGAATTTATCGCTTAATCTTTCGTTCTAATGTAAGTATCCATTCTTAAAAAGTCTATGTTATATCGATTTTCGCAAGTATTGTTGTCACTTTTCCGCGATGCTGATTGGTTATCTCGATGCTCTGTGCTGTGCGCGTTACTTCAAATCGATAAAAGCTTGTCATGGTTAAGCGTGACACATGTGACAAATGATTGATTTCTCTTTGGATCTTTGCGCGTGTTATATGTGTACAATTAAGCGTGACACATGTGACAGATTATGATTTGTATTTCTCTTTGGATCTTTGCGCGTGTTATATGTGTACAATATATTAAGCCAGCGGCACACGATGCTATTTTATCTGCTGGATTGCTCGCGTGCGTCTGTGCTGGCAATATTTTTTTCTGTTAAACTGAAAATTATGTAATCTGTTGATCACGCTGTTGACTGATCTGCTGAATTTCTGTAAAAATCCAGCATTAAATTTCATGCCCAAGGGGTGGTTTTTGAAAATTTCTAATAAATGGTAAATTGACCCTATAAGAAACCTTAATTAACGGCACATGTCTCATATTTTTATAATGCACCGTTTTTGAGATATCAAATTTCACCCTCAAGGGGTGGTTTTTGAAAATTTTTATTGAACAGTAAATTAACTCCATAAGAAACTTTACTAACAACACAGGTCTTGTATTTTTGCCGTGTACCGTTTTTGAGATATTAAATTTCACCACTGAAGGGTGGTTTTTGAAAATTTTTAATAAGTGTTGGAAAATTTTTATTAAACAGTAAATTAACTTCAATAAGAAACCTTAATTAACGACACAGGTACAGATATTTAGTAACAAAAATTTATTCTATTATTGAAATTATGTAAATGATTAATCTGCACATTGTAATTGAAACAAATGCACTTTGCAGACAGAGTTTGATTGTGTTACTTTTCTTGATTTGAAAAGTGCTGTAATTAAATCATTTAATTGTAGCACATATTTTTTTCGTTCCAGTTTGATGTAAAAAATTGCATATATTTATTTCAGGAAATAAAATATATCATTGAATTAAAAAAATATTTGATTCTATTGCATTATTGCATAAAATAAATACGTTGTTCTTTGATTGTACATGAGAAAAATATAAGTCAAAGCTGAAATTTCTCATTGAGCTCATACGATCACAATTGCATCACAGTAAATCGAAATCATGATACGAAGAAAGAAAGTATATCGACAATTATGAACTGTCATATGTACCGCTGACAGCAGACAATATTAAATTTACTTGCTACAAAATCATGTGAAAGAATTCTTTTCAAGTTTTAGAAAAGATTTCTGTTATTACATCATTTTGTTCGGCAAACACATGATTATTGCAAATGCACCTTTTTTTGTATTCTATACTCCAATTTTATTTCAAAATGAAAGAGAAGATATTATCGCGTGTTCACTCGTTTAATCTTAATTCAAAATGTATGTGCTGAGTACGCGTAGGAAAATATAAAAATATTAAAGAAATAAGTGATAAGTGATAAGAATATTGTGTATGCCATATATGAGTGTCACAAATATGCGAAAATTTTACACACAGTTATGATTGCTGCGTGCAGATTTATCAGTTGTTAATTGTAAATTCGTACAATATCAATGGCAATTTTTTGTTTATCACAATCTAATCGTCATATTTTGCAATAATCATACACATGCATTTTTTTATATTGTACCGGTTTATATTGTTCAGTTGTGTTATGGATGATGCGTGGATATTCGACGAATTTTTGACAGCTCTCAATGTGCGAATATAAACGCATGCAAAATCTCGTATAAAAGAAGTAGTAGCCAAACACGACATAAATAACTTTCGATAAGCTGGACAGGCTTCCGTTACTAGCTCTTCTGTGTTCTACATGAGCTTCAGTATATGTAATACATCGCTACAATCAAGAAGTTCTGTGTTTTCATTTATTAACATTATTTAAGAGATCAGTATTTCTTATTGAAAATTAATAGAATTCAATTAATTATACATATAAATTATTCTATTTAAATATGCAAAAAGATTCTATTCTATTTAAAGCACATTTTTTACTATTTATTACATCTACTATTTTTTAAACTATTTATCACTTTGATAGATATTACGCAACATGTGATCAAGAGTTTAATTATATTTTTATAGTAAGCATATGCAGTTATTAGATAATAAGAACAATCTTAAAGATATATGATATATTATGTCTATTATAGATTTCTCAAGCCAGGTGTAAGAAGATAAACATGGTTAATTATCGGTAATAAATCATTACGTAGGATCATCAATTGAAGGAAAATTACACAGATGGGTCGTAGACTTTTGAAATATTATATTCTAATTATTTATATTTTATTTATTATTATTATCAGGAGACGCGGTAGCGTCTCCGGCCATGTTCAAAATTTTGGACGCTACTAGTCTCTTATCCAGAAAGTTTAGAATCGATTTTTTGGGGTACAGAACTATTAAAATATAAAAAATTTTGAAGTGCATGTAGCATATTCTGAAAGGTGGCATCGCCACGAGTAAGTTAAGCCAAAAAAAAAAAAAATTGGTCAAGCCGTTCTGGATATACAAACAGTCAAAAAGTGATGTTTTTCATGAAAAATTGTTCTCTGTCCGCAGTCATGTATGTACTTCTCTTCTCTCTTACCTTTCACTCACACCTCCCCCAACTTCCACTCACCCTCCCCTCCCCTCATTTCCCTTTCTCACCACGCCCCCCTTCCTCCCCTCCCTCCCCCTCTCTATTTTTCATTTTTTTCGCTTTTCTTACACTTTTTCATCATCTTTCACCCCCTCTCACTCTTTCACACCCTTTCTGGTGTATTTACCATTTATTAAAAATTTTCAAAAGTCACCCCTTGATGGTGAAATTTAATATCTCAAAAACGGTACATCGCAAAAATACGGGGCCTGTGTTATTAATTAAGGTTTCTTCTGGGGTTAATTTACCATTCATAAAAAATTTTCAAAAACCACCTCTTGGGGGTGAAATTTAATGTCTCGGAAACAGTGTTTTGCGTTGCAAAAATATGAGACTTGTGCCGTTAATTAAGGTTTTTTATGGGGTCAATTCATCATTTATTAAAAATTTTCAAAAACCACCCCTTGAAGGTGAAATTTAATGTCTTGTAAACGGTGCATCGCAAAAATACGGAACCTGTGTCGTTAATTAAGGTTTTTTATGAGATAGATTTATAGTTATCTTTAAAGAAAAATACGTAATATTATACGTGCATATTGCAAATAGCATAACTTTTTTTAAACTTTACGTTTTTTTTGCACCAATTGATTCATATATCTGTACTCTAAAAAGTAGGTGATATCCCAAAAAATATCATAAATGAAAAGGTCAAGCCATGTTCAAAAATAGAAAACCCTCAAGAATTTGAATTTTTACAAATTTAAATAATTATTTAATAATATATTACCATGAAAAGTAACTGATATATTATACCAGGTGCCAATTCAAAGTGAACATACATAAAGTGTATATTATTTAAATAAATTAATAAAATAAATAATATAATAAATTTAATAACATATTACCACGAAAAATAACTGATATGTTATTCAAGGTGCAAATTCAAAATGAACATACATACATAAGGTGTATATAAGTAAAATTGATTAAAATTTGACTCTAAGTGAAAGTACATAAGTGATATGTTATTCTTAGTGCACAAAATATAAAAGTCGTTTATTGAAGTTTGATTTGAAATTTATACAAACCTGGACAATGAAAAATAGTTGCTTGTAATTCCAGAGTACTAATTTGTTAATTACTCGGAAAAAGAACATGGCGGCCTGCTCTCAAAAAACTTTCGATGGATGGAATAAATAATTAAAATGAAAAAGTTATGAAAATGGTTTAGATTAAAAATCTCCAACATTTCTGTAGTAAAATTTCGAATTTTCGTATCAATTTCCGATTTTGAATTTGTTATGCCATATTTTCAGCGAGTAATTTATCGATCAAAAAGTGTTGTATTGTTTGAAACGGGTAAATATTAAATAAACCCAAAATTCATAAGTAAAAAAGTTCTCATGTCAAGTACAAAGAAGCTACACGCTTAAAAAGATTAGTGATTATCTGACGTAACATACAACTATAAAAAATCAGATATTAATTATTCAAGATACAAGTGCGAAATAAATATCGTTAAAATATAGATACAAAATTTACCACAATTTGACTCTGAAAAGTAAGTGACATGCTTCTTAAAGTGCATATATAAAATTTAACAGTGTTTTGATAATGATTAATTTAAATATTTGCATTATCTCTCTTTCTCTCTCTCTGGGCAGGGTGACATATGTGATTGATATTTAACAGTACTACTAACTTATTGAATAGTCAGAGACAAGTTGTGTCGGATGAATCGGAATGTAAGTATTATGATATTCATTTTTAGCATTTTCATATTTATCCATTTTCCAACTATCAAATACCATTATTTAGATTCCTTTCTAGTCTTTCACAATTTTCTCCCGTTAATTACGTATCATCTGCAAACATTTGTCTTTTACCCCCCCTTCGGACAAACTTCAATTATATCGTTTATATATAAAATAGATAATAGAAGTCCCAATCTCCATGTGGTCTTCATTTACTCCTCATGCTCCATACTCGGTAGCAATTACTTTAGAACATCAAACATTGAAATTTGTTTAACTTACTTTCTGTTACTTAAATATGATCTCAACACACACACACACACACACACACACACACGCACACGCACGCAGCTGACAGACGGACGGCCATACACACATAATAATACGCACGCATATCGCATGCACGCACGCACGCGCACGCACACACACACACACACACACACACACACGCACACACGCACCCCACACACACACACACACACACACTACACAGTACACTTTTTTAAACAATATTCTTATTCCACACTGAAATAATTTCAATAATCTCTTTTTTTATTTAATATCTCAAACTTTTTTTGAGAGCCACATGTCACCATTTTTTCCTTAGTTATCAATTTTCAATTCTCGATTGCTTGAATCGCTGTCTCAGACGACTGTTGTTTTTTAATACTAAAGGTACCGAAGATCCTATCTAGGTCTCAGTATATTTAGGTATACTATATAGAGATCTTAGGAAAAAATAAAAGAAAGCAAATTTATAAAATCAATAGTTTTTATACTTCAAGAAAAATCAGGGAAATTTTTAGAAAATAAGATATTTTAAAAATGAGTAATAATTGTTAGAAAAGTCAAACCGGTCCTTTTGATAAGTTTAGTTAAATCCTGATTGATGCTCAGTTATTATTTCATTATTTTCGAACATTTCTTGTTTCTTTATAAACTCTAATACTTTCTTATATATTGTAGTACATTAATCGGTTTATATTTACTTGCTTTTGTTTATCTTTGATATCGATATTGTATGTAGATTTTCCACCGCCCTGAACATACTTTATGTTAATATTGTACTTGATACTTTATAAAATAATGGAAAACTTATACTTTTATATATTTAATTTTATTTTGATTTTACAACATTTAATAGGGTTGCAATTAACTGATCCTGCAACCATTTACTTCACGTGCGCTATGGATTCCTTTTTTACTTAACATCAAATAACAATAGTAACAACACATGCTTTTTTTTATTAGAGCAATTTTAATCTCTAGAGAGATTATTTTGCTTGTACTTGGAATACAATACAGTGATACATTTCATACGTTAAGATTACAGTTTTTTAAGAATCTGTGTAATGATTTACAAACAAATGGATTAAGTTCAGACAACAGTGAGTTAAACACATGTTCTTATCGATGTCAATGAAATTTAATATTATTATGTATTTTGATAAATACAATATGAAAATAATTTCAAATTATCGCTTAATACTATAAAAAGAATGAATCCTTAAAAATAAATGCTTCTCTGCATGTAGCAAGGTTTAACATTTATTAACTCAATGCTAAACATCTCTATCTCTGCAATATATAAAATTAAAAAGATAAACATATGCATTATTAATTATTGTTTTCTTTTTAAAATTCTATAAGAATTTTTATCGCTGCATATGCATATAATGACTAATATTTTGTCATGACAAATTTTGGGAGTGTCGACTTGTGTCATCAGTATATGGAAAGCTTCTTTTGTAACCTCACTTTTTAACCTCATTTAGAGGTTTTAACAATTTCTCGAAATTATAATAAAGTCAAAATGAAAAACACTAATAGGCGATTTTTGGCGATCGCTTGGTATATGTACCAAGGTTGCTATTGGTAGAGGCGGAGCATATTCTGGTAACATGTAATATGGTAATACCACACCAATAGGCTAAAATGCATTGGTTCTTTTCCATACGCGTGAATTAATATCTTGAACTTTTTATAAAATAAGTAATTAAAATATCAAATCTAACAATAACATAAATTTAATATGACATAAATATTATAAAATACATTACTTGCCTTTATCTTTGTGTTGATATTTCGCGCATATCAGAAACGACCAGCATATACCCTGCTTCGTTGCTTGGTACAGCGTGGTATCAACCAAAAAGATACCAAAACGGTTAGCCACACCTCTACCACAAATTACCAATTACGCGAAAACATTCTGGTACAATTTGGTATATTTTGGTTCATATACCAGAGTGACGCCAAAAATCGCCTAATATGTTTTACTTTTAGTGCACGTGATCCACAAACTACCAAATCAAAAGACAATATAATAAGCACTGTAGATAGTGTGCTGTAAATATGCAGTCGACTTGAATAATTTTTATCCCGCAGAACAATGAATCTGTCTTTTTAACTGAACTAGTATCAATTTAGCTAAAAAGAACAAACTTAATTTCGAAACTGATATAACCTATGTCGATTGCGTTGGCCAGCTTATCCTTAAAAAAGTGGGTATCTTGCCAAAAGGTGAGGGAAGGAGCCATAACCAAAAGATTATAGGTTACATTACAATTTATTGATCTTCATTATATGTCTAATGTTGATGACAGCTTAATTGTAATTTATTTCACATTATAGCAGTTTGTAGTGGACTTATGAAAAATTTTGTAAACAGTTGAAAGTAAAAACATGATGTAATATTCACAATATTATTATTTTAAGTGATTTACGCACATAAACTGTAAATATCAATTACTTTTGAGAATGACAGAAACGTACTATTTAGCAATTGTTAAAGAAATTACAGCCTACGGTTATTTTTTCCGTTTTCCTATACCCTGGTTTACCTTCATTTTATCTCTCATATTTTTTATCGTTTTCAAAAGTCAATCAATTTTCACATTAATTAACATATCAGATCTTGATTCTTTCGCTCTCGTCGATCCGAGTCTTAATCTATTACCCCTGTCAATGGCAACTCTTCTCCAACTTCTTTTCCACTTTCAAAATTTGATTTTGTTAAATAGATTACTATATTGCGCAACTTCTCAACTCTTATTACAAGCCGTTTAACTATACGTCCCGAAGAAATGCTTTGTCACACATTTTTTACACCTTACTACAAGTTTTTTTATTTTAATAAATCTTTAAGAAATTGCCACCGATTCTGACAATAATTAATAAAAAAATTTCATGCCAAAAGTAAAATGTATATAAATTCGCACGTATAATATTATACAATTTGACTCAAAGATCCAATCTCACCGTTTTTTATTTTTTTCTTACAGCGTATTCTATATATGTTTTTCAAAAAGACATTTAAAAAAATAATGTAACTAATAATGACGAAGATATTAAAAATCTTCTTGGTTTACAATTCCTTTACATTAATCTTATCTTTAACAAATTTAAAAATATAACCAGAAATTTAAACGTCGTTCTTTTTTAACATAAATAAGCTTAACAAAAACATTAAAAAACTCATAAAGATACTATTCCTTTAAAATTAAATAACAATGTATATGTGCAAAATAAATTAAAAATAAAGATTGTGATGCTAGTTGTGTTGATCAAATTATGAGACAACTCGACACCAGAATATCTGAACATTGTCTAGATATTAATAGAAATACCACCAATCACTCTGTCATTCGTCTATCACTGAACACAGAACTTTTAATCGTGATTTCGATTGGGATGTTAAAATATTAGATAAAGAAAATTTTTTATCAAAACGTCTAGTCTTAGAAATAGCTCACATAAGATTACAAAAGAACTGTATCAATTTATAAACTGACACTGAATTCTTACGCGTCCGACTTTATTTTAAAAAATTGTAGCCATGCTCATTTCTTTTTACACGATTAACAATTCATTTTCCATCTTTCACATACATAAAACTTAAATTTAATTATTTGTTACTTATTTAGTTTGTAATGTAAATCTATATGTATATTTGACATTATCAAATCAATTTCATTTTTGATAATATTCTCTCCGTACATTATTTTGTGACATTTATTTTGTATATCATGATCTCAGATGTGTTTTATTTTTATTTCTATTTTCTATTTATATTTTTATTTTTACTCCTATATTTTTATTATTACATATATTATTTTTTTGTCACCTTCAGTTTTACTGTTTTGAATATTAATTTTCTTAAATCATCGTTTATTACTGTCATATTCTGATTTAATTTTATCACATGTATCATTGATTCTGATGATTAATTTATACAATGTATTAATTTATTTGATACTGATTGTGTCTGTTTTGAACTTTATCTCTCGACTGTATGTGTGAGTTTTCTCTTTTTATTTTTCATTCATTAACCAATTTCTAAACCTTAACGATTCTATGGAATTTATAGACCATATAGTCGAATTTGAATATTTATCAGACAAGCACTCAGCATCTAGCTTCGTTATGGAATATGTATTTTAAATACATGTATTTCATTTTCAAATATATGTATTTTATTTTATGTACTATTTGCTGATTCAAAGTGGAGTCGAAACGTCTACCACATCCTTATATTATAATTTTATTAAATTACATTATTTTTTATCTTATATATTATATTTTTATTATATTATAATTATAAGAATTTTATACACCTTTAATTGCGTTGATTCTCATCCTACAATTAAACCTTATCGTTCAATTAGTTAGATTCTTTTATCGTCACTTTCGTCAGACATCAACGCATATACATCAATATCTTAACGACTATGACGTGAGGACTTAACTTGATCTCATCCCCAAAGTAGAACGTTCCAACTAGATAATATACATGGCTGATGCTTATGTAGTCATTATTTGGGAATTTTTCGCTGTTCTTTTACACTGTTAATAGAGTTTTACAAAGCAATGTTTAACATATCATACCGCTAATCTCCAGAGAAAAAGAGGAAGAGAGAGAAGGGCAGGGGGAAACAGAAAAGAAAAGGAAGAGAAGGGTGAGAAAGAGAGGAAGGAAGGAGGGAGGGAGGGAGATTGACACAAGAGTGCACGCACACTTCACATACATATACAAAGTAACAGTATTCAGAAGAAACTGATTATGAAGTCAATACAAGTAATGAAATGCGTTGCTAATCACTTATTTTAATCGAAATCAAGATAAACTGATCATGAAAGAAGATAAAAAATAACTGAACAGTGCAACTTTTTATAATGAGAAAATAACTAATGGATATATTATACAAACGTAATATATATTATATAAAGATATAGAATAAGTATTAACAAATGATTTAGAACTAAAAAAGTGATTATGAAATGCTAGGAATATGCATACTTTGTAGAGTAAACATAATGAAATTTCTATTAAAAATATTAGAAAAGTTTTTCATGAATTCTACAAGAAAAATCTTATAAAATTTCATAAAATTTTAAAAGTAAAAAATGTGCGTGCGTGCGTGCGCGCGTGTGTGTGTGTAAGGTCACCTTCAATTTTTTAAATGGAATCCCCTATTTCTCAATGCATATTCTCGTAGCTATCTCGAGAGCTTTCCAAAACACTATAATAAAGTATTTTTTCATAAAGTACTTTTTGAGTTATGAGGCTTGAAAGATACAGTATTTTTGACGTAACCTTGGTACATTCACTCAAAGTCAAACTAATGACACCATCTTATATCCCCCTTTAAACCAAACAACTTTTGTCTGAAACTTTTGTTTTTCGTATCTTTCATATTTTTCGAGATTTTTGCTTAAGACATTTAAAATGGGACACCCTGTGTATATATATATATATATATATATATATATATATAAAATATATATAAAAAATATTTAAAATCATATGCATTATTGAACAAAAAATTAGTTGTTTAAAGACATTTAGTCAATCTAATTAGCTAAACATCATTAAAACAAGCATAAATTTTAAAGAATATATTTTTGGAGATACTACATGTTTAACTAATAGAATTGTATTATTATAGTTATTATTAATTATTTTTCTGTGAATTATTGCGTTTTCGTTCTTCAGACATTTAGGTCCCATTACTAATTCTTTATTCCTTATTTTATTTAGATTTATATTTATATATTTTATTTCCTCCCATTTTTATTTTGTTATCTTCATCCCTTTTTTCAAGCATATCTCTTTCTATTTACATTCCTTTCAAAATGCTTTTATTGCCTCAAAAAAATCTCCCATCCAACCATTTCTATTATAATACTTTTCCCTTTCAAAATTATAACATCATTCTACTACCCCTACTTTCTACTGATAATTACAAACGTTAATCTTACTAATCTCCGCGTCAATTTCTTTCCAATGAATCTTCACTATAACTATAACTTCTTTTCCTACTTTTGACTTTGTATTTCTATCTTATTTTTAATTTCTTTATTCCTAACTTTCTTAATATTACATACCTCGGTGAACAAAAGTCCAACCTGAAAACCTATCTCACATAATCTAACATTATCTTTTTTAATTCCTTTTTTTTCACTCCAACCCTACATGATATCACTTTGCACCAAGTATTTAAATAATCCCATCTCCTACTGAAATCATCCCTCCAAATCAATTTTTTCTCTTGTACTCCATGCTTTATTCATCGCTATATAACCTAACCTTTTCCTTTTAATTCCTTTATATGCTCTTTATAATTTTCATTCCTATTAAAAATGTAAATTCCAGGTACTTAAAACTTTCAACTTCCTCTATCACTTTATTACGCCATTTCCATTTCTCTCTCTTTTTCTTTTCCTTGAAATTATACTAATTTTCTCCCTACATAATTTCGCAGAGACGCAGAAAGATGGTTAATTTCCATCTTTTAGCGTAGCTTGTGACAGTCAATCAAATTGAAGAGTTTTCAGAGTGAAGAAGCGATGTAAATTAGTGTAGTGGACAGCGTGGAAAGTGAAACATCAAAGCATCAAAATGAACGAACGCGACCGAAAATTGTGGCTCTTATATTTCGATATAATTTTGTAGAAATTATTTATTAGATAAAGTATTAGAACAAGTATACAAGTTAGCGGTGTACTTCTCGTGACTCGCTGTATCCGACTGACTCGCGACCCAGTCTTGGGCGACGACCCACCTTCCTGACCAAGACAAAAGACTAACTATTCTAGGCGTGACTTTTTTCTATTAGCGCGGGAATATTCGGATCCCACACTCGGCCGTCCTGCACTAACATTCGCCTCGAATGTTCTCAGTCGCGATTTCCGTCTCGCTTTCGCTTTCATCATTATCGTCACTATCACAGCGCAACCAAGGTTTCATAAAGTCCGCAGACGATGACGTTTGATGTGGCCCTTCGTGTTCGCCTACCTTACGAACTAGATAGCGGTTATTTCGTAAGACTTTCGATATCTCGTAGGGCCCAAAGTACTTCGCAGCGAGCTTTGTACCCGGAGCTGATTGCGTACGCTTTATCGCTACAAGATCTCCCTCTCGATAATTTAAGGCGGCTTTTCGCTTTTTATTGAAATTTCGTCGATTCTCTTGTTGAACCTTCGCGATACTCTCTTTTGCTTGAATTCGCAACACGTCGCGGTTTTCTTTGTAGGCTAACGCCCATTCTTGGTCAAGTAATTCGCGAATATTATGATCCTCACGTAATCGCGGATGAGTGCCGAATAATAATTGGAACGGCGTCATCGAGATACTTCGCTGTATCGTCGTGTTAAGACATTGTTGCGCAATATCTAAGTATCTATACCATTCATCGGGTTTCGGAGCAGTTAGCTTAGTTAACAAAGATATAAAAGTGCGGTTAACGCGCTCTACCTGCCCGTTTGCACGCGGTACTCCCGTTGTAGTCAAAACATGTTGTATGTTTTCTTGTTTACAATATTCCGCAAAGTCTTTCGCGGTAAATGCAGTTCCACGATCAGAAATGATCCTTCGGGGGTTTCCGAACACTGCTGCTTGTCGCTTCAACCGATCTAACACTTCTGTTGTTCCAGTAGATCTGGTTGCGTATAACCACGTAAACTTACTAAAACTGTCAATCACAACGAATATATGTCGGTAGTTCTTTCGCGTTGATGCTAAAGGACCCAAATGATCAATGTGGTACGTGTCCAAGGGAACTTCGCCCTTATCAATAGGTAACAGAAAACCTTCTTGTTTGCCGAGACGCTTATCAGCTAATATACAATCTACGCAATTCTTAATAACCTTTTCGATCTTTGGCCGCAATTTCTGAATATAATAATCGCGCTTAATAATCGCTTCCGTCTTCATAACGGAGAAATGTCCTCGCTCGTGAGCACGTTTAATTACTTGAGAACACATCGCTTTAGGAACTACTAAGCGATTATCGCCGTCGACATTTCTAAATAACAATCCACCGCGTATAGAATAATCGAGGGTTTTATTTTCCGCTGTTAACTGAATGATTTTCTTAATATTTTCATCTTCAGACTGAGCCTTTCTAAGCCGTGCTGTTAAGCCGTCGTCGCTTTCATCTAACAATAAACACATAGGTAATGGATTTCGACTTAGTGCGTCGACATGACTCATATTTTTACCTGGCCTATGCTCAAGTGTATAATTGAAATCCTCTAACATAAGTGCCCACCTCGCTACTCTCAAACACAAATCTTTCTTTGACATCGTCTGAGTAAAAGCGCGACAATCCGTAACAATTTTGAAAGGTATTTGTAGTAGATATACTCGGAATCTTTTTAACGCTTTAACGATAGCGAGAACCTCTAATTCATAGCTTATATACTTTTGTTCTGTCGGAGTTGTTTTGCCGCTCGCGTAATACACGGGATGCATTGCATTATCGTCAACATTTCGCTGCAAAAGGATAGCACCGTACCCATAAGATGATGCATCTGTATGAAGCTCAGTTTCCGCGCCGATCCTATACAACGCTAACACGGGTTTGTTTGTAAGCATTAACTTTAATTGATTAAACGCATTTGTTTCCAACGATTCAAATTTGAATTTTGTTCCCGTTTTTAATACATTTGTAAGAGGTCGTGCGATAATTGAATAACCGGGGATAAACTTCCGAAAGTAACCCGTTAATCCTAAAAACTGTTGTATTTGTCTCATCGTAGTGGGCGTTGGAAAACTCTTCACTGCTTCGGTCTTGCGCTCCGAAGGACGAATATGCCCGTTTTCTATAATATGGCCTAAATAGTTAACTCGTGTTTGTAAGAAATTACATTTTCCCCAATTGATAATTAATCCATTTTGACTCGCTACTTTTAGTACGCATTCAAGTTTGTCGAGTCCGCTGTTGTAATCGACTGACGGAACTATCAAATCATCCATGTAAACGAGAACGATATGATCTCTAACTAACTCTTTAAAAACAGTATTAATGAACTTTTGAAAAATAGCGGGCGAATTGCATAATCCGAACGGTACCCTATTGAATTCATAGTGCCCATCTGGCACCACAAATGCCGTATACTTTCTACTTGATTCTTCGACTGGCACGTGAAAAAACCCATTCTTCAAATCAAGAGTACTAAATATCTTTGCATTCTGTAACGCGTCTAATTGATCTTCGACTAATGGCAAAGGGTAACGGTCTTTGATAATCTTTTTATTCAACAGTCGATAATCTACACAAATTCGCGTTGAACCATCCCTTTTTTTGATTAGTACGACAGGACTTGCGTAATCGGATACTGAGGGTCTAACAATTCCAACTCTTAGCCATTCTTCGATTTGAGTATTTACTTCGTCTTTTTCGGCAGGAGTTAATCGTCGCGGTCGTAAATTAATTGGCTCTTCATCACTTAGCGACAATTTCATTTGTATACCGACATCGCGCGTTTGTTCCGGCTTATAATTATTTATTAAAGATTGTACCTTTTGTGTGCACTTACTATTCTGCACGTGAGACAAATCTACTGAATTAATATCTGATTCGTTGTCTATAGAAATTTGGTATATTTCAGCGTGAACGTTATCATCTTTATTCACGGGACTAATCGTGGTAATACCAAGCTTAACGTTTAACTCAACAGTATCTAGAAAATCTTTTCCGATCAGTAATCCATGTCTCGAAAGTTCGTCTGAAATTACGTGAATAGTCGTCGTATAAGAATTTCCATCGACAGTTAACTTCGCAAGAAATTTCCCGATAGTCGTATTTTGCTCTTTACCTATTCCGCAAAATGATATTGATTTACGCTCAAGCGTTGGAGATCCAATTTTAATAAATTCGTCAGCTCGCATAGATAATTGTGATATCACTACCCGTATCAATAATTGCTTGTACCGGAATATCATTTATTAACACGTTTTTAGAATGTTTACGCTGTTGAGAATTTGCTAGCGCGCAACTATTCGTCGTCACCTTCTTTTTACTCGGACAATCTGAAGCTACGTGCCCGCGTTCATTACACTCAAAACATTTTACGCCTTTCTCTTTTGAAGGACAATTCGCACTAACGTGATCTTTTTCGCCGCAATTATAACAACGTTTAACCGACACGCTCTCTTTTTTATCGCTCGCGTTTCTTTTCTCACTTTTGTTGTCCTTATTGTCCTTAAAACTTTTGTCATTCTTGCGCTTGGCACCCTCGTCGTTGGCCTTGGACGCCGTTGATGAAGTCATATATCGCCTATCCTCCAGCCGTATCTCGTCAAAAGCTTGCAGCATCTCTTCTCGTGTTGTAAAGCCCTGTACTCGAGCTAAGTCTCTTAAATTCATGTCTGGAATGCCATCGATGATGTATCCAAGAATTTCGTCGTCGTTCACCGCAATTCGATTGGCCATTATCACCTTCTCATGGACATAGTCGTGGAAAGACTCGCCCTTTTTCCACATTCGTTCCTCAAAACGTCGTCGTAGGGTGATTTTATTTGGCCGGTGATAGAACATACCGCGCAATCCAGCCAATAGTTCATCAGATTTCATCGTAATGTAATCGGGCTTAGAGTGAAACCAGTCTAATGCACGTCCTTTCAGTTTTGTGCCCATTAGAATTTTTGTTAGATTATCATCCAAATCGTACGCCTCTCGTAAGAAACGCACCTGTCTTTCCCACGTTTCAAAGTCTTCCGCTCGGCCATTAAATTCACGAAGAAGATCGGCCACCGCTGTAATATTTACTCTCGTTCGTGGTACCGATGCGTTCGCTGCATTGTTTGTAGCTCGATCACCCCCTGTTCTAGACGTGGTCGCCTCGTTAACAGGTAGCACTTCGTTATCTCGTGACATGCGCAAGAGTTCGAGCTCGCGCTGCACTAGTCTGAGTTCCTTTTCCGCTAATTCTTTTTCTCGCCGATATAATTCAACTTCGCGTTGGTGAATTTCTCGAACCTCTTCCTGTTCAACGTACTGACTTGTTTCTTCTGTTTGATGCGTCCAATCATCTCTAGCGTCGTCCAATATGGCCGCATTATCCGCTGTGCCGCTTCCAGTCGCCATGTTTGTCTTGTCTTTAACACTCACACGCAACCACTCACCGTAAGGATCAATGCTCATTAATCGCTTTACTAATTCGACTTTAGTACCCGCAGTACTAAGACCTTTCCTCTTTAAGATCTCTTTTAACTCAATTACCTTAAGGCTTTTCAGATCTCTCGTCACTGAGGCCATTCAGATTTTCTCGTCGTCGTGGTTTGTCTTTCTCTCGTATCACGATAACACGTGGAAATACGTCGTAAGAGCAGCCTTATTCCCTTCGCACCTTACCATCTCGGTACACTCACGAATCGTCGTATCGACGGATCGCCGTATCGTCGTATCGTCGTATTGGGAATTACTCGCTTTTCTCGAACGGCCCGTCTTAACTCGTCGTCGTCGTACACTTGCCTATACTTTTTTAGCTCACTCAATCCCGGACGAGCCCCCAAAAACGCTTTGTAGAAATTATTTATTAGATAAAGTATTAGAACAAGTATACAAGTTAGCGGTGTACTTCTCGTGACTCGCTGTATCCGACTGACTCGCGACCCAGTCTTGGGCGACGACCCACCTTCCTGACCAAGACAAAAGACTAACTATTTTAGGCGTGACTTTTTTCTATTAGCGCGGGAATATTCGGATCCCACAATTTTAAACTAACAACGGCTACTAAAACAAGACTTTACTTAAATCAAAGAGATAATCGAAGGAAGGGGAGACGACGGTGGGTAAAACCTGTAAATTGTAGACAGCACTCTTTGCATCAGCGCGTATGCGACTTGCGTATTGCGTTGTAGACTAGGCTTTAGCGTACCTATCATATCCATGAGTGCAATTTTGTTTTTAGCTACAAATCCATATCATCAATTAAAGACAAATTCCTTTCTACCCTTTCCTTTTATTACCTAGAGAAACGCCACCTACACCACCCTTTTCCCTATTAATCCACAATATACAAGTTGAACAGAACCAGATTCAGCACACATCCTTGCCGTACTCCTTTAAACGAAAGTTTAGCGAAACTTTTTGTGTAACCTTTCTTTGTACTTATGGTAATCTCTGTATCTTTATAAATGTTCTTTATTCTTTGTTAACTTACTATCAACTCTTTTCCTTCATAATCTTCCACAATTTCTCCCTATCTACATTATTAAAGGCTGCCTTCACACCTACAAACATATACTTTCCTTTTTCGTTTTTCCTTTTTTTTTTTCTATTTCTCTTTATACTGTGATTTAGGATAAAGATATTATCTATTATGGATCTTCCGTTCCTAAAACCAGTGGCTTTCCGGTAACATTCCCTTCTCTTTCATTGTCATCTCTAATCTATGCCTTCAGTATAAATCTTAGCTGGGCGTAGTAGTGAAATACTTTTATAACTTCGCCATCTTTTTATAAAGGTTTTTTTTTATATAAGGGTACCACCATTACCTATCACCTTATCCTTACTCCTTTCCATTTTAAATACTCCGTCTCCCCTTATTCCTCAACCCTTATATTGAAGCCTCCACTACATTTAATCTCTCTTCTTCTCATACCTTTCTTCTAAATTTTTAAATATCCCTTCTATATCCTTCTATGATCCTGTATCATATATATTGTACATATATTCATACCTATTCCTTTCTCCATTATTTTTGTATTATATATTCCCTCAGACACTTTTTCTATTATCATATTTTCTTTTCTATTACTCCATCGCTTTATTTTACCTATCAACATACTTTCTTTTGTTTTTTCTTTTTCTTTTGTTCTATTTGCTTGCCCAGTGTCACTTGTGAGAGTATGGCAAAACTGTCCTTAATCTTATTCCATCCTTTTTCTTCTATCCATGTTCTTCTATCCAGTCACACAATTCTATGAAATCATACCTTCTAATAAGAATAATTACAGAAGTCCACATCCTGTCTCGCCAATCCTGCAACATCCATCGAGAATATAATCCTTCTTTTTTCTTCTCTCTTTTCTTTATACTTTTTCTTATTCCTTCCTTGACTTATATAAAATTTACCTTCTTACACTTTTCCTCCTCTTTTCCTTATTTGCTAATATATTCCGTTTCCACATCATCTTCCCTTTTCTCTATTTCTCCCCAGAATTTGCACACTCCATTAACTCTTGCCTTACCAACACCCGTCTCTTCCTTTACTTCTTTGTTTTTTGCATGCATAATTTTTCTTGAATCTTTTTCTCCTCCCACGTGAGATCTTTTTCTATAAAAATATTATTTCTTTTTAACTTGTTTTTACTGTTCATCACTTCCCATTTTTCTATTTCACTACATAGTTTTACTATGATAACTTTGCAGTTTCTTCTAGCTTTTACTTCCTTACAATTTAAATTCAACTTCTCCAAAAAACTTTGAATCCATCCTCTTCTTCCTCATCTTCAGTATTTGTCTTAATCACTATGTTGTTCTTTCTTTCCTCTTTATTCTTTTCAGTAATCATCTTTTTTAATTTGTTTACTTCCTTCATACTTAGCCTGTCCTCACTTCTTTCCGAAAATATAGAGAACTCGCAACTATACCTTCTACTACCTTGTTCTCTCCTCACTTCCCTACCTCTTTCTTTATCCTCGTATTTATTTTCCTTCCCCATGTCTCCACAAACTCATTCATCCTCTTCTCTACTTTCTTTACTTTTTCCTCCAACTTCCTTATTCTAATTTCTCAATTTCTCTGCTTCTTTTTAATCTTCTCCATAAACTCTGTATATTTCTTTCTTAAATTTTAGCATCAAATTAATCCATTTCTTGTTAATCTCCCCTTTCAAATTTTCCCAATCTCTTCTTATCTCTTTTACATCGCCTAAATCAAATCTAATCTCTTTTCCATTATCCTGTATCTTCTCCTTCACATTACTTCCTGCTTTATGTTTTCTTTTTTTCCTTAAGTCTTTCCCTACTAGTTTTAACTTTTTCTAGTTATTCTTTTCCTCCTTCTTTCCTCTTATCGACTCATATCTAATGCTTGCACTCTCCGAGCTGTTTGCCGCTATAACCTATTTCTCACTTTCGCCTCTTTTTCTGTTCTCCATATATAGATACTTCAAAACTTTTTTTCACTAACTCTATTTCTAGCCTTCTTCTACTGAATTAGCCGCTCGTTATCTTATTTTACTACTCTACGCTCTACTTAGCTACTAATTATTGCACATTTCCACGCCACCTAATCTCTCGAGACTAGTCCAAATAGGAAATTTTAAGAGGATAATAGAAATATTTTCACTTCTTTTAAGTGATACAAATTAGTACAAGAACTCAGCACTATTTATTTATTTAATTATTTTTGTTGGTCCTGCTAGTTACATATTGAGTTAACAGCGTCATGATTTTTTATTAAATGGCACGGTAAAAAATTATTTATGGTGATTCAAAATAGTACAAAATAAGTATTAAATAATCTACTCCATCCACTAAGTCGTATTTGATTTTGTTGATATATGGTCCTACTATTAGCTTTAGAGAACTATTACAGTATATATAAAGTAGTATATATAAAGTATATATAACATAGTACATATAAAGAAAATATATATAAAGAATAATAGTATGTTATAAAAAAGACTTCATGAAATTGTAATAAAAACATTGTATAAAATATTTTATACATTATTTTATACAAAATATTTTAAAAACAAAAATATGAGTTCTTACTCTCTGAAACATGTGGTTGTGAAGAACTAAATTTAATTATTAAAAACAAATTTATATTGATATATTAATGTAATATTAATAATGTAATGTTACATATATTGTATATAAAATTTCTTAGAAACTTAACTCGGCAAATAAAAGTTTGAGTACTGCAAATATAATAAGTGTTAATGAAAAAAATAGATGTTAATAAAAACTTATTTAACTGACCAGACAAAGCAATCTTTTAACAAAGAGAATCAGTTCAAATTAACTTATATAATAATATATTGATTTTTTATTTTATAAAATAAATTAGAACAAAGCAATAAACAAATGATTAAATCGCATACGTTTATAGTAAATACCAATAATATTTATTCAGAATTTAATCGTGCAAGCTTATATCACAAGTCAGGATTGAAATTAATGTAATTTCAATAAGTTTAATTTTTGAATGTGCAAAATAGAATTTAAGCAATGGATTATCAATATCCATTATCATGAGTAAATATAATTTTTCTGTATGAATTGCATTTGATGCAATCGAAATTTATACTGATTTATATAGAGAAGCTACAGTATTCAAATTTTTTAATAATTAAGGGCGATTACAGTGAATACTCTTATTAATACATATATAATGCATAAATTATTTATTTGTTCATAACATTGATATACATTCTATCATATCTATCGTCAAAAATTAAAATTGATGTAACTTTAGATTCAGTTCAGATTTGGATAATTGTATCAAAGCAATAATGAATAATGCTTATGATTATTAGCGAATAACTGGCACAAAATCTAAAGATATTTGCAGCATCTCGAAAATTAAACTCATCAAAATTATATTGATATTTATATAATTATATTTGTGTCTAATATAATATTATTTTACTATCACAACTTATACTATTATAAAAGTGTATGAAGCTGGTATTTCACAAAAACTCACAAATTATTACGAAAGTTCTTATTTTCTTTTTAATAGTTTTAGAATACTCTATAGCCCGGTTTTTCATGCTGTAGTTAACTGTTAACCAGAGGTTAATGCACTTCCTTTCTTTTTCTATATTATTATTTTAAAAGAGACAGAGAATCGATTAACTTGCAGTTAGCAGTTAACCACAGAATGAAAAACCGGGCCTATGAGTTATACAAGTAGTTTCTTTGTTAAGGGGACCAACTCCTTGGTTAGGACGCGGAAAAAAATGGTGATTTTTGTGAATTTTTATCTAAACAACAGTAAAGCAAATCTTTCTAAAATTTTACAGGTGTTTTAGTCGATGTTTAGACAATAAAAAAAAATTATAATATTTAAACATTATATTGCGATATGAAAATGTTTTCGTAGCGCCGCGCCGCAGGAGTTGTAAATCGGCGTAATAGCGGATCCAATTCTTATTTGAAACATATGAACCAAATATTTTCTTATTTGTTATGGAATTATCGTCAATGAACTAAAAACATTTATAAAAAAATTACATTAATCAATTGTTTTTGCATAAGTTTTGTCGTCAAAAATCGTAACTTTATCTTTAAAATCTCGCACTTTTTGTAATTCTATACTTTTGTCTTAGTTTTTTTAGTTCATCGACGATATAATTCCATAACAAATAAGAAAATATTTGGTTCATATGTTTCAGACAAGAATTGGATCCGCTATCATGTACGCTGATTTACAACCGTGGCGCGGCGCTACGAAGACATTTTCATATCGCAATATAATATTTAAATATTATAATTGTTTTTAATTGTCTAAACATCGACTAAAACACCTGTAAAATTTTAGAAAGATTCGCTTTACTGTTGTTTAGATAAAAATTCACAAAAATTACCATTTTTTTTTCGCGTCCTAACCGAGTTGGTTCCCTTAAAACAAATAAAATCAGTCTGTTCTTTAAGAAACTCGGTCGCAACAGATAACAGAACGGATAAGCTATATAAAATTAATATTAAAGTAATAACATCCAATTTTAACTGCAGAGAAGTTCAATTAGTCATGGATTGACATAAACAGTAGGCCGTAGAATATGAAACATGTAAAACTTATCTTTAAAAGGTTTGGTATTTCTGATAAAGATGATAAAGAAAATTTTTGTGAGGGATGTCTTTAAGCAACATCAACTTGCATTTCCTACCAGTTTGAGTAGAGAAGTTAGCAGGAAAATTAAATCACGTGGATCTAAATGGTTCAATGGAAGAGGATTGGAGATCTAATTATATATATATAATTATATATATAATAATAAGTAATTTATTAGTTTTAGAGGCGCTTCATCCCATCGAACTGTCTATTTTATGAAACAGAAAAAAGAAATTAAGTCTATAAGTCAAAAATACTTAAAACTGGTGAAGAATGATACACGATAAAAAATTGTGTTGAAATATTAAGATCTGATAATGGCACTGAGATAATCGGAATCGGACCATTGTGGAAAGAAGTATGATCTTAGAAAAAGAACTCTAAAAAGGATTTTGAACAGAAGCAGTAAATATAACAGTTTATATTCTAAATAGAACTGGAACAAGTCCACAAAAAAGATAAAGACACCTTACGAAATTTATTTTAATAAATCTTCAACATGGTCTCACGTTCATACAGTTGGCTGTGATGCATATGTGTATGCGTATGCGTGATATTCACATATCTAAACAAAAAAAGAAAAAATGATACTCGAAAAGCAAGAAGGAAATCTAGTTAGCTATCGAAAATTTTTAAACGAACTGTTAACAGAATATCTGAAGAAGATTGATTTAAGCCAACAAGTCGACCTTTGCGTATTTACAAGGAAATCAGGACCGAATGATTTGAAATGAATGAATGAATTGATTCTTGCTCTTTATGTGGATTGATTGTTGCATCAGAAGAAATGAATTTGAAGAAGGTAGTTATGCATCTACAAAAAAGATATGATATTACGACTGATGGAGCGAAACAATTGCTTGGAATAACAATTAAAAAAGAAGATGACGGTAGTATTTTTATACATCAAGAAAATTATTTACATAATTTTTTTTAATTTAGTCTGAAGTAAATGCAGTCGCAACGCCAGCAGAATTGGGATTAAACATTAATGAAGAAATATCTTTAATAAATAGAAACAAACCCTTTAGAGAAGCTATAGATAGTACTCTATTTGGACTACAAGACCTGATCCTTCATTCATAGTATAAACTCACTCAGGTTTGTGGAACAAGAGAAATTCATTAGAAGGGAATTAAAAGGATAATGCGGAAAGAACCTGAAAAGAACGGTAACATGAAATCCGATATACCAAACAAGAATCTAAATTAATATCATTTAATGATGTGGATTTTGCTAATAATTTCAGTCGCAAGTCAGTTGCTGGATTCGTTATTAAGTACGCCGGTGGTGTATCTATTACCTGGAAATCGTGTAAACAAGTTACAGTATCCTTATTAATCGCTGAAACTGAATACATTGTGAATACAATCGTAGCTACAGATGCAATAAAGGAATTACTATAGATTCGGGCTGTCTTTGGAATTGAAAATCAAAAGAGAGCAAATTATTCTATGTGGGTAATAAAAACATTATACATCTATTTAAGAACAATGATGGTGCAGCATCTAAAAGAAACCAAATACATCGATATATTAAATTTTACTTTATTCTGGAGAAACAACAAAAAAATATAATTGCTGTCGATCATATCCCATCAGAACTTTAAGATCCTCACTAAAGTTTTGCCAAAAGACAGATTTAATCTATTAAAAGATACTATTGGGGGATTTAATAATTAAAAGGGAGAAAGAATGTTAGAGAGTCAGAGTAATTATTGAATTAAAATTTTTATTTTGTTGGACATATTAGCTAGTGACATAATACTAGTTTGTTTCCTACTTTGAGATACTTATTTTAAGTTGGTAGATGTGTTTTTTGTTCTATTCTTTGTCGCTTTTTCCTTTTCGTCTTAGCCAGTGAGACAAGAATTTGTACTGCAGAGCAAACATATACATGTATAATACTTACTTTCGGTACTTTAAAACCTAAGTATTTTATTAAACCATAACATTTAGTTATTGATTGAAAAATAAAATAACATTGCTAGTGTCTAGAACTCTTTAGAAAATATATGAATATGCTCATAACTATAACAGATTTATTTTACTAACTCCGAAATTTTGATCAGCTCACATTGTCTTTAAGGATATATATGTACCGCTTAAGATATTAATTAAAAAGAATTTTTTTCAGAACATTTTTTTAGAACATTGCTAATGAACAAAACTCTCTGAAAAATGTATAAATATATGTTCAGAACCATACGAGAACTATCTTGGGAAAATCAGAAAATAACTCAGAAAAATAAGCATCGTAACTCGATATACAATACTTGTTACACTATGTTTAGTTATTGCGTAACGATAATCGATGTTTTTTTGGTTTTAACAACAGAACTCTTTATACAACTCATCTAAAACTATAGATCTTGCAAAATCTGTTGAGAAACTTTTGTGTAGGACAAAGTGAGACGCAGTGAACTTGGCGTTCTTTTAGTTTAGGCAGATTTTTGTTTCAACAGCTTTGTTCAATTCTATTAAAAAGAAAGTGAGAACTTATATGTCCACTATCAAGAGACGCGGTGATGGTGTCTCGCTTCAAATTCATGCGCAACGAAACTGCGTAGAACGACGGCGAAATGTAGCTATGTATATATGTACGCACATGACCTTAAGTTGAACTCGGCTCACTGTTTATTTTATTGAACTGATTGAGTTCTAACTGGGCTCAATCGCTATAGCTGATGTTTAATTTATATAACAAAATCTTTTTAGTTTTTCTCTCTCTATGTCCTATGAACGAAGTTATCACGATACGAAGTCCTAATTGTAAAATTTTAATAAAATATTTTATCCACGTCGACCACACGACTCTTACTACGACTTTCTTATTCTCGACACCGAGGGGCAGCATTTCCTTAGATAAAAGATATGTCTCTTTCTCCTCTTGCTTTCTACCTCTCTCTTTTTCTCTCTGTTTCTCATCTTTCTATCGTTTTATCTATTCCACATGTATGCGTGCGTAAGCGCATGGAGTACTTAGCATAATTTTTTAACTTTTTTTAAACAGATAATTTGCAAATATTGCAAACTACAGGAACGATTAGAAATATGTTTATAATTTAATTTAAAAAATTTACTTTACCAAGAATGTTACTATTATAATTCTACAACAGATTTAATTAAACATCACACTAAATTCTTGTGATTTACAAATGATTATGATATTTTGATTCCAGGGAGGGACGAACTATCTCAACCGGGTTCAATAAACGGCTACGGAAATAATTCTGGGGGTGGTGGCGGCAGCAACGGAGGTGGCGGTAGTAACGGGGGTGGTAGCGGAGGTGGAGGCAGCGGGGTTGGAAGTGGTAGCGGCGAAGGATGTGACGCGAAGAAGAGAAAAGGACCCACACCTCGACAACAAGAAGAATTGTGCCTTGTATGTGGCGACCGTGCGTCCGGTTATCATTACAATGCCCTTACGTGCGAGGGCTGCAAGGGCTTCTTCAGACGAAGCATCACCAGGAACGCTGTGTATCAGTGCAAGTACGGCAACGGCTGCGAGATTGACATGTATATGCGCCGCAAGTGCCAGGAGTGCAGACTGAAGAAGTGTCTGACGGTTGGCATGAGACCGGAATGTGTTGTGCCCGAGTACCAATGTGCAGTAAAGAGAAAAGAGAAGAAAGCACAGAAGGTAGATACTATATCATATTATATCTTGTATTATATATGATGTTTTTTCTGAGAGCTATTTTTGAGTTTTGAGTTACATTTTTCTTTATTGATACAAAATCTAATGCTGCCTAATTAATCTAAAATATTAAATGTGTCGCGTATCAAATATTTACTTTTTTATAATCTTATTTTAATTATTTTACGTATAAAATTATATGATAAATGGTTGACTGGTATAAAGAAAATATACATATAATTGCAATTAAGAAAAAGCTTATAATTTGCAATTGTATATTTTTTTAACATTTGATTTATATTATTTTATTGTATTATTTGAGATTTATACTATTTTATTACTCATATTTACTATACAAGTATAAAGAAATAAATACTTTGTGATAAATAAAAAATACAAATAAATATTTTGACATATATAGGTATAAAAAATATAAAATATTTTATAAAGTATTCATTTTTCCATCTTAATAGTGTATTATTTAAATTTTTTTGCAGAGAAGAAAAATACTTTACAAATTATCAATTTCTTATAATCTTATATATCTTAACCATTTATACATAGAATAATTAAAAGAACTAAGTGAAAAATTCCTATAACTTAATTTTAAAAAATATTGATAATATTGTTTTTTTACAATTTATTTGAGTTTAGCAACACCTATCTCAAAGCATATCAAAGGTGTTAAAAAAACAATATTATCATTATTTTTAAAAATTGAGTTATATAATTTATTCACTTAGTTTCTTTAATTATTCTATATGTTGAAAACAGCGCGTGCTCGATCCGGGCGCTGCGCCCTGCAAGGAAATCACGGTATCGTCTCTCACGCGTTTCGGGCGGGGTCGAGAAAGAAACACCGCTTTCTCTTATTTTGACTGAATAACTTTATTAGCACCCGCGAGATCGAACTATCCGAGTAACGGATTTTATAAATAAAGGGGATACATCCGCTTGGTCACAGCTCTCGAGAGAGACTGTCGAATGTCGGCAAGAGCCGGCTTCGTGAAAAACAAAACAGGCGAGAGTCCACGAAGGAAAGGCGACGGACGAAACAATTGCATGCATGCGGTACAGAGAGACAGCAGGAAAAAAACCGAAATAAAATTAACTCAATATGAAATAATATTAAACACTATACATGATTTTTTCTTTTACAATTAATTCCGTTCAATTATTTTACATATAAATATATATGGAGAGAGGGGGGGGGGAGAGAGAGAGAGAAAGAGAGACTGTGTGCACGCACGCATGTGTATGTGGTTCAATTCTTTTTAATTATTTACTGTTATTTTTGACAAAAAATTTTTACAATTCGGAGTTGGTTATCGATAGATATCACTTTAGAATATTTTGTTATTTTAGAGTCATACATCTTTTAAATAATACTAACATAGTGTATACACTAACAATAAGTATTAATTTTTAGTGCGTTTACATTAAACGATTCAAAGTAAATATAGCGACCAAACAAAACGAAATAAGATTCGAATAAAATACAAGTTAAATAATATATGATTTTGCTGCATTTATATTTAAAATTTTAATACTTAAAATACTTAAAATTTTAGAGCGTATATTATAAATTCTTCTTTCTGACATGCTTACATGAGTTTTGATTGTAGTTTTGATTTTTCGTGGATTATTTACGATTTCACTTATATTTATCACTAAAGTTGTGAAAAACATAATTGAAGAAAACTTAAATTGACCAGTATTTTAGTTTACATGCTATGTACTAAATACATATACTTTTTTTAATTCGATATATCTTTTGGTGGTGCATTTTGTACCCCACCTAGATACACTATCGATATAACTTTACATCACGGTATTAAGTTAAGCTTTAGTGTAAATATAATACTTGATATGCGTATCAGATATTCACTGTAAATTAGACTAGTTAGTAATTGATGGCTCTTTAGAATTCCTCAAGTTTAGACATTTAACAATTTGGACATGTACATGAAGTTAATCCCCCATTTTTCAATTTTAAATATTTTTCAGTTCTAGATTATTTGTTTGTCTTATGTTTTTTCAAAACTATGAGTTTAAAAAAATGAAAAAGACGATGAAAAAAAATCTATTTATTTTAGTGGCTTCTTATTTTTCAAATCCAAAATTTTTTTATGTTTTAGATAACTCTAGTTATGCTAAAATAATATTACTCCAAAAGAAAAATTTAAGATATAGTAATAAATATTAAAGCATTGAGCATTTAATAGTATTTTTTGTGCACATCTATTTTCTGAACATCAAATTACACACATTGAAAACGAATAACCTGGAACAACTCTCAGTTTTGTCGAAACAAACATGTAAAAGGCACTTTATTCTTGAAGATAGAAAATTATTTTGTCTGTTTCAACTGATAGCATCACGTCAGCGATACGATCAGTGAAAATATAGAATACAACTAAGATCAAAAAGATCTAAAGAGCATAGAACAATCAGGAAACTCTCAGTTTCATTGAAACAAACATATAAACAGCACTTTACTTTTGAAGGTAGACACTTATTTTATCTTTTTTGTTCGATAACATCGCATCAGTAGTACCAAAATATAGAACAATAGCAGCTATGCATAGAATAATTCAGAACACCTCTTAGTTTTGCCGGAACAAACATATAAAAACCACTTTACTCTTGGAAGTAGACACTTATTTTATCTTTTTGATCGATAATGTCAACGGTTCCAAAATGTATTGTAAAACAATAGCAACTAAACAATCTGGAACAACTCTCAGTTTTACAACAAAATACAAAGGGCATTTTACTCTTAAAAATAGAGACTTATAACATTTTTTCTTTCTTGACATTTTCTTCAAAAAATAGTAGTTTCTGAGATTTAAATCACAATATTTGACTTTTAATTTTGTTGACTTTTAACTTCTTTTAGTCTTGTATTCTGTAAGAAAATTTTCGCTCCATAAGCTTTATAACTCTATAACTCTTTAGTTCTTAACTTTTTCTTCTTTTCGCTTTTCACTTTTTTTCTTTTTGCTGTACATGTTATTAGGTGTACAAAAAAGTTCTGAGCTTTTCATACAACCTGAGATTTCATACAACCGAAATAACAATTTAAATTTTATATATCTTCCCGCCCTTTTGCGGTTTTAAAGCGTTGACATTTGGCCTTCTAAAATGCCATACGGTTTGGCGTTTGATGCACATAACCTCAAAAATCAATAGTGTTCACGATGGCAATAACAAAAGAGCATATTCGATTTTCCATCCACTTCGCGTTTTATCTGAAGAAAAATGCTGCTGAAGCCACTGCAATGATTTGTGCTGCATATAGAGAGAACGCTGTAAGTCATACTACATGTAAAAAATGGTATCAAAAATTTCGCCAAGAAGATTTTAGTCTTAAAGATGAACTTAAGGAGATTTCAGTCTTAAAGATGTGCTGGACGCTGAAAAGATTGAAACGGACGAATTGCAAGCACTGCTGGATATAAACTCTGCGCAAACTGAAAAGGAGCTTGCAGAACAGCTTGGCGTTACGCACAGCAAGCCATTTCCGTACGTTTACATACGATGGGAAAGGTTCAGAAGGAAGGCAGATGAGTTCCGCATGAATTGTCCGAAAACAACAAAAATCGACAGCGTGACACTGCACTCACTTTGCTTTCAAAGTTCCGGAAAAAAGATTTTCTGTACAAAATCATTACAGGCGATGAAAAGTGGATTCTTTATGATAACCCTAAACGTAGAAAATCATGGGTTGACCCTGGTCAACCTTCGACATCGACGCCAAAGTCCAATATCCATGCCAAAGAAGGTTTTGCTCTGTATCTGGTGGGATTGGAAAGGTGTGCTGTATTACGAGTTGTTACAACCGGGTGAAACAATCACGGTAGACCGCTACTAACAACAATTGACCAATTTGAGCGATGCATTAGAAGAAAAGAGGCCATTTACTGGCCAAGGACGTCCTAAAGTGATCTTGCTTCATGACAATGCTCGACCACATGTTGCGAAAGCGACTCAGGACCATATCTTTGCGTTAGGCTGGGAACTTCTTTCGCACGCGGCGTATAGCCCAGACATGGCGCCTTCCGATTACTGCCTATTCCGGTCACTGCAGCATCATTTGACTGATACACATTTCGTGAGATTTGAAGAGATACGAAAATGCATTGATGACTTTATCGCTTCGAAACCGGTGAGCTTCTATCGTCAAGGAATCTGCAAGCTACCCGAAAAATGGCAAAAGGTCGTTGATGCAAACAGGGAATATTTCGCTGATTAATATTTTTTTGTTTGTTTTTTAATAAAGATTGAATTTTACAAAAAATAGCTCAGAACTTTTTTGTACACCTAATACATGCTCATAAAGATACAGCGTTACAGAGCATTTATACAAAATATACCTAATCTTACTTAGGATCAATGACGATATTGGAATATTTTGATCCCTTTTGAAAGGTGTTTAATGTGAGTCTCCTTGTCTCGCATAACTCAAGGTTTTGTATATGTAATTAAATTCTAGTGTCTTAATATTGATTAAAGTTTTAAGATTTCTTTACATAAAGAAAATTTTTTGTAATTTTATGAATTTATATTTTTTATACTTTTTAATTTTTTTTTAATTTTGGAAAATATTTTAAAAAATATTTTTAGTTTTTATTGTTTGTTGTTTGTGGTGTCTACTCTTACTTGAGGATCTCTATGGCCCTAAAGATTGCGACACATCTTTGTTTTCTTTAACATATTTTTTCTTTCTGTAGGATTCTATTATCACATGTTACATATGTTACATGTGATAATTATGTTATATTATGTTACATATCCTAATAATGTGATAAATATTGCTACTTGTTTAACATTATTTGTTATTGTCACAATGAGACGTGCTTTAACATCTATAAATGGAACGTATTTAATTTCTCAATGGCTGCGTTCAGCAACAGAGCAGATCAGTGAGCGATCAGTGATTATTGGTCCTTTCTATTAGATCCCGAAATCTAGACCAATCATGTTGACGCATTAAAAAGAATTACTCAACAGTTGTACAACAGTTGCGTCTGCTGAACGCGACCAATGTTTAGATGGATCATTGATCGAATTAATCCTTTCTTTTGAATTTTTTATACATCTCGAATAATGATTATATATACTTACATAATATAGTGATTATAGAAATTCAAACATATTAGATAATATAAATTATTTATACACTTAAATTTTTTCGTATTACGATACGTATTACGAAAAAATTTATTAAATATGCTTAATCATCATTGTATCATTGAATATAATGAATGTTACAAAACATACGTGTCTTAAAATTTATTATATTTTATCTTCAAGATTTATTCAAATCTGATAAATATTTTGGTAAAAATTTTAAAAAATATTTTTTAAATGTGACATTTTTTTATTTAAATAGTTTATTTTCAAAGTTATTTTATAGATTTAGTCACTAGAAATTGTTACCCAAAATACTATTTTATTTTTGTTGGATAAAAAAATATACAAGAAGAATTGTATTATTTAGAAAGATATAAAAAAACTGTAGAATAGAACTTTATATGCTATGTATTTGTGTAAAACATTATCAATATTTTTTAAACTTATTTGTGTAAACTTTCGTTTTTTTAACTTTAGATTTTATATTCTCTATTCATCTCCTGAGTGATTGACTCGACTTACGGGACACTCTGTATATTTGTGAATTTATTATTGAGGGTCCATAATTTATTCTTATTTTAAATATACCAATTAAAACTTTCTGAAGATTACTCAGAGCATTGACTTTGACATGTGTTAAAATCATCAGCGAGTCTCTTAAAATAATTACCAAGATTTTTTAAAAATATTATATGGCTTTAAATTTTTGTTGTTAAAAATCTATTTAAGGACATTCGTCTTTAAATAATTCGAAACATTTTTATCGAAGAATACGTAAATAGCTGTACTTCCACGTAGTGCATCCTGGATAGTGCTAAAGCAACCCGCAACTTTCACTTTAATTATGTTATAAAACTTATAAAAACCATCTTATGTTTCAATTTTGACAAAAAAATTTGGAAGCAAAGCAATTTCAAATTGCAACGTAAAAATGGCGATAACTCGAAAACAACACATTTTCGGATTTATGTTCATATTAACTTTCTTATTTTTGGGTCCCCATTCATCTCCTGATTGACCTCGACTTACAGGACACCCTATATGTATAAAATGAGAATCTATGCAGTTGCAGGTTTGTAATTTGACGAAATATTTAATTGGAAGTTACATAAATTTATTGGATATTTCGGCTTTTTTCGAGCTATCTTCAACAATAATGAATTTATTGATTTAAATTCTCATGTTCTTTGAACTCTAGGAGAAACTTGTAAGTTTGCAAATCAAGAAATCACACAGTTCAATATCGACTGATTGTAGTCTGTAAAATTAGGTAGACAGACATCTTATATAGAAATGGATATTTATAAGCGAAAGTGTCTAAAATTTAAAAAATTAAAGATTTAATTCATCAAAAAGTTATAAAAACATAAGTATACACAGTGATTGATGGATGGCTATAATGAAATTTTTGTCACAATAACAATAAAATACAAATCAGAGAGAAGAAATCAAGTATAAAATGTATAATTATATCTTTGATTGATGATAAATAGTGACTGAGACAAATTAAGATAATTAGTGACTGAATTCTACCCTTAAAACATATATACATGGAACCGGAATGCTTATTGCCCTCGAGAGAAAAAAGTGTTCGGAGGAAGTAAAAAAGAAAATTATAGTTGCCTCTCTTTCGAATAACTGGAAAATATGTAACCGCGAACATATTTGTATAGGTATATGTATGCACATTGGTAAATGTATTTATACACACGGCTTAGCGAAGAGAGGCAACTACAATTTTCTTTCTCCGCTAAGGCTGATATTACATGTGTACGACAACATTTTCACACGTGTTGATTAGTTGCAGGCTAGAACACAGGGTGTGATCCATTGGACGTTTCCGAAGCTACAAACGCTATTGCTACAAATACTTCCGATTAAGTGATCCATTAGCGTTATAAACATTACTGACACTACACAAATGGATTGTATATGAAGCATTAGAATCCTAGACTGAAAAATTGTTCGAATTTTTTTTTGGAGACAATAAAAATGGACACAAAAATATCATTACTATGTGTAGCAATAAATTTTCAAAAGTCTTGTGCTTATACATATGAAGACACAAGTATAAAAATAATAAATACAATCGTACAAAAAATGGAAACGATAAAGAATCCAGGACGGATTCCAAAAATTTAAGGTTACATGGAACATTTAATTTCTTCATTGAACAGCATTCAGAATTAGAATTGGCGTTTAATTTTTGTTGTCTAAGTTGTATTATTACCATTTTCTTTTTATGACAATTTTATTATTGTATGCATTGTAAATATTAATGACGTTTAATCACTTTTCTTTTTGCGTTTCCTGCGCTCTGCAATATTCAAAAACTTGCTACAGCCATACCTCTTTAACTGCAGTATTTGTAGCAAGAAAGTATATTCAATATTTTAATATATTTTTTAGATTATAAATGAAATTTTTGAATTTCCTATTAATACATCATCGATAATTAGTACAGCATGTACTAGATAAAACTGAAACGGATTTAAAAAAGGGAAATAAAAATAAAAACTTTGAAGAATTAAACAAAAAAATGCAACTCGGTTTAATTCTTTTGAAGAAAAATAAAGTATTAAGATCGAGAGTACAAACACTTGAAAACAAAATTAAGAATGATAAGTATAAAAGAGTTTTAAAAGAGATTTTATAATATAAAAGAGATTTAAAAGAGATATTATAATATTTTTGTTTAATTATAATTGTTAAGTATTTAATTACAAGAAATGAATTTTAACTTGCCTTTTACGGTCGAACCTGGATCTTTTGACTAATCAATGATCTGCGCAATCGCAGTACACAATTAAATACAAGGTGCGTGTCGACACTGTCGAACTTTTAAACGCAAATATAGTCACCAACTTAAAATCAATTCCATTTTAAAGTTAGTGTTGATAAGACCCCCCATCCCCTACAAATAAATAATTTATTGCGAAAAATATTACCTCAGCCAGGATTCGGACCTGGAATTCCCCCATTCACATACCAAGGCATGTGATAATATTTATCGCAATAATAAGTACTTGGTAATCGAATTTGTATGACGCCCGCACGGAATGGGGGAATTCCAGGTTCGAATCCTGGCTGAGGTAATATTTTTCGCAATAAATTATTTATTTATAGGGGATGGGGGGTTTTATCAACACTAACATTTAAAATCGAATTGATTTTAAGTTGATGACTATGTTTGCGTTTAAAAGTTCGACAGTGTCGACACGCACCTTGTATTTAATTGTGTACTGCGATTGCGTAGATCATTGATTAGCCAAAAGATCCAGGTTCGACCGTAAAAGGCGAGTTAAAATTTACCTCTTACTATTTAGTAACTCACGGTCAAGAATGTATTAATTGTTTATTGTTTATTTAATTATAATTATACGTATAATTAGTTATATACTGGCCCACAAAATTGACACATAGCTAATTTTAGTCAAATTTTTGCCTAAATTCGAATGACCGTAATTCTATCAAAAAAGGTCGTATTTAACTCTTTCTTTTTTCATTTTGAAGCTTAAAGTCTCTACTTTGAAACGCCATCAGCAGAATTAGAATTGACCTCGATCCTCTCTCGCTAAATGTAAAGGCGTGTAACGACTTCAAAAAATTGTTGAGTTTGATGCACTGTACGAGGTAGTGAATTTTTTTCACAATTTTTCACAATTTTATTCGAATTACCTAAAAATATGAACTTTTCTGAACAAATTAAAAAAATCAGGTTTGTACGATTTTTTTTGCAGTTGCAGAGTTAAAAATGAATGAAAGAACACCGCACAAATCTTATGGAAAATGAATCTCGGTCGAAATGGCTGAAATTGTAGTATAATGTAGAATTTTTGTAATTTGGCTTCTAAAAATTTATATTTAAAAAAGGGTACAGGTTTTTTTATACTATAATACATTTGTATATGAAAAAATCTGTTTATCAGTGATTAAAGGTCCAAAAAGAAGGGTAATGTTTGACTGCAAACTGGCCATATAATTTCTTTATTTATGTTTCCAACGTTTTGACCATTGGTTCTGATCCTTTTCAAGTGTGAAATAAAGAAATTATATAGCCAGTTTGCAATTAAACATTACCCTTCTTTTCGGATAATACATTTGCTTCTGGATGTTGTAAAAAGAACTGAAATTTTGTTTTGATTGTTTTTCCAGAAAAAATTGTTGTAAAGGAAATTGTGTCTGAATCGTATTTTCCTGAATACGAATATCACAATTTTTCAATTCTCTCGATATTTTAGTCGTGATATGAAAAATACGAAACCAGGTTACTGCTATACCGACAGTTCATTCTTGTCGATTCTTAATTTTGAATACCTAATTATTGACGAGCACAGAAGTAGGAGCACAAAATGTAGACAAATTAAAATATAAAATTTTCTTACGTATGGGAGACATATATGTATGTATACATGTGTATGCATATATATATATATATATATATATATATATATATATATATATACATATACATATATACATACATATATACGTGTAGCATATTGGAATATAGGAAGTTCTGATGAAAGACCATTAACTAGTTACTTTTAGCATATTTAACTGAGTTTTTCTCAAAATTCTAACGTCTTAAGGGAATTCTGCGGATGGATTTGAATTTAGCACGAAAAAATCTATTATATATAATAAGAAATGATAGATATCAGGATAGTACCAGGATAGGACCAAAATCTTGTCAGACAATGATATTCGCTATCTCCGTAGTGCTTTAATCCGAATAGATAGCGCTGGAAACCTTTAAAAAATTAACTAGCTATTGTCTAGCCACTACTCTTTATAAATTTGTTAGCATCCAAAAAATAAGATTTTATGTAATTGTTTAATAATTAATTGAATTCAAATAATGGCCTCGAAAAAATTAGCTGTTGTCTAGCTACTACTATTTAAAAATTTTGTTAGCACTCAAAAATTGAAATTATGTTCCGAGTAGAATTACTATTTAAAATTACTTATGTTTGGGGATGATTTGCCAGACAGTGGAATTAAAACTCTTATTATTTTGAGTTTTACTACCAAAACATCTTTGTAATAACTCTCAATGATAAATCATCGTAAATTGATTTTATAGCATTTGCAATATTTTCATGTCATATTTTCTCGAACAGCTGCTGTGCGCAATATATCTGCGCAAGTCGGTTTATGGCTTGTAACTTTGACAATTTAATGAATCTCAACTTAAAATTTTACATAATATTCTTAAGACCTTAAACTATGAGATTCCGTTAAAAAAAATCAATATTTTTTATCAAAAGCAATTCTCTCTTCAAACTTACCGGGTCATCAATTAGCCAATATAGGTTTTATATCGTTCCGGAAATGTGATTTTGAGAATTATTACTATGGATTTATATTGATCAATTAATAAGCTAACTTTTTGATATGTGTTTATAGCAATATAACAGCCTAACATTTTTATAAAGTATGAGTGTTTAGTTTATTATATCGTAGCATATTAGTTTCTCAATATTAAAATATTGAACACAGAAAAACAAACAAAAATATAACTTTTGATGATATATTTAAAAAATGTAAAATCTGAAGAATTTTTACTGAATCATATCGTCTATCATATAGAGTTTAAATTTTAATTATTTAACATATTCGTATCTATATAGACAATATTTAGCACATTTTGAGTATCAAATATTTAATAAAAATTTGAAAAAATTTTTAAGTTTATATTTTATATTATATTGTACTATACAAGGTGTCCAGTGACTAACGCCCAAGCTTTTGTGTACAGGTAGAACAGGTAAAATCAAGTAGAAAAGTCCTCTACCACTTTGTTGTTTTCGCAATAATTAACGAGAAATTAATTTAAAAAGATAGGCCAATCCGCGCGAGTAGAAGCGCGCGACGAGAAGAGACCTCCTCATTGCAAGATGATAGGAGCCAGCCGGCGAAGCGATGGGAGGTGCGATCTACAAAGCACAATCGCTACAGCGAATCTTTATCCGGATAGAGTTTGATGCGAGGATCCGCGTTCGTCCTTTGTAGAGCGCTCCTCCCATCCCTTCACCGCACGGCCGGCAGGCCGACTGCTGTCATCTTACAATAAGAAGTTTCTTCTCGTCGCACCCTTCTACTCGCGCGAATTGGCCGATCTTTTTAAATTAATTTCTCGTTAATTATTGCGAAAACAACAGCGGTAACGGACTTTTCTACTTGATTTTACCTGTTCTACCTGCACACAAAAGCTTGGGCGTTAGTCACCGGACACCTTGTATATGAGGAAGATTTAAAACCTGATTAATCAATCTCTTAATATCCGATAACGTAGTAGATAAAGACTTTATAATGGCAGTGGCGCTTAACAACCGTAGTAGGTTTGAATCTTGACTTGAGTAAGTGAAAATTTTAAATAACGAAATTTTATATAATTACACATAGATATATATAAATGACGCACACATGCACGCGCGCGTTAAATAACAGAGATAACTCTCAAGAATTACCATAAATATCTGGTAAAATAACAATGAAAAATAATAATTTATTTTATTTTTCCGTATATTTTTAATCTAACCCAGATTGGCTGATAGTTAGATAGTTTTTTTTCTTGTTAAAAAGATAATATATTTGCAATAAATATTCAAAGTAATTCGTAAGTTATTAAATAACAATATTTAAAACCGAAGAGCAATAACGAACAAGGCTGGATGACAGTGTCAATAATGTACAATCATGTAACACAAAATACAATAACAAACGTTTTGACTTGTAATAAAGTCATCTTCAATGTTGGTTAATAATTAAATTAAAATTCAATATTACTGTTCTTTTTCGCTAACATTCTTTCTCTTGAGAGTGCAAGCATAATATATTTGTTCAGTATCTTAGTTAGACTTCTAAGCGTTACTGCTTCAGTGCTATCTACTTGACTGGTCAGGAACGATATAAGACATGTATTGGTATTAGTTGATGACTGGTATCGAGTTTAAATTTCCACTCGGGTGTATAAGTGATGTTGGAGAAGAAATTTGTTTTTCATTTTAATTTTTAAAATTATCCTTCATTTTCCAAAGAAAATTCAAGAGAGTAGAAACAGATTTCTTTTTCTCGAATATCTCTTAACTAATTACAAGATGTTATGTTTTTCTAGAAAGTATAACATTGCACTCTAGTAATTATTCAAATTATTCAAACATAATTTTATTCCAACAATTAGATACTATTTCATAACTCTATTCCAACTAGGAATCTGTGTTAAGACAACTTTAGAGAGTTTTTCTAACTTCTTACTAATAAGTTTTCATATTTCAAGTATTTATATTATTTTATCTATTACCTTTATATACACACACACGCGCGCGCGTGCATGCATGCGTGTGTTTAAAGTAATTTGAAATAAATAAAATATATATAATATATATAATATATATAATATATATAATTATATGTATACATATAATAATTTAAAAGTTTTCATATTTTTATATTTATATTGTATTATAATAATTTAAATAATAGCTTTATAATACATTGTGATATATACAATTTCTATTTCTTAAAAATATAGATTACATTTAAGGAGTAATAGGATGGTGTCCCCATACTGGGCATAAACTTCAGAGGGGCGCAGTAATAAACTGGCCGAAACTCTGAGTGCACACCACAAACTTCTATATATTGCTAAACTGCTAATTAAATTCTGCTTATATATTTTTATCGAATATCTTAGGCCGTAAAAAATTGATCAATCACAGTCGATTATTCTTCTCACTCGAGGAAACTCGATTGCAAGAAAACTTAATTATGAAAATATTATTAAGTATCACGTAAGACTCGTAACGTCGTGAAATAATTGATTTTTAAATATTTGTTGTTCCTTTTTGTTTAATGTCTTAATATTTTATCGAGGGATCAACCACTGTAGCAATCATTGTATATTTCAATAGAAATATATTGTAGCAGTATAGGAATAATTGGAATAAAACAAGCAATACTAACAATACTATAGCAATGCAGAACAATATGTGGCAATACATTGGCAGTACTTCGAAATAGTTAGCAATATATGAGTATAATACGTAACCTCCTACATAACAATATATCATTAATACAGTAGTACTGTTTGAGAAAAACTTTAAATTTAGGTTTATCCTAGGTATACATCAGGTAAATATATATTTTTTAAATCTTTTTTATATTAGAAAAAATACTTATATACCTACTATAAACTGTCTCATTTTAATTCCCTCAGACAAGTACCTTGAAATGGCAGGGTTTTAGAAAAAAATATGTATCAGACAAAAATTGTAGGGTTTTGAGGGAAATATCGTGACCTAGAATTATTCTTAAACATTCTATCTTTAACTTTTTATCGAATATTGCAAGAAATTTAATTTATATTTTTAAAAAATTTTATTAACAAAACTAGGTTGACCTCTTAATAACCTTAAAAAACGCCATCCAAGAGCAATACTAAGTCATGATATTGTGTTGTCCCCTTCAGAATCCTACAATCTTTTATCTGATACATTTTTTCTAAAATCCCATTATTTCGAGATATTTGCCTGAGAAAATTAAAATGAGACTCCCTACATATTATTATTATTTATTAATTTTTTGTTTATTCACTTATTGGAATATCAGTTTTTAACATTTATAACAATTTTTAATATTAACAAAAATTTTTCTATTTTGTGACAATATGTAAATGTGCACTTAGACCGAGAGCAAAAGAAAACAAACGAACATAAACAAACATTTGCACGCGATAAAACAAACGAATGCACACGACATGAAGCAAGTTAGAATTCGTTCGTCGAAGTTCATTATTGCATCGATTCCCTTTGAAAACAGATTAGTGCGTTATACCTTCAAAATATAGATAAAAAATTTATAATTTATGGGCCGATTTTATTTTTAAATGTGACACAGATTCTTTTACAATTAATAAAGAAACGAACGGAAATTTTAACAAAATTTAAACAAGTAAAAAATAATTAAATATTATATTTTATTGTTCATTATATAATTATTATGAATTGTATTATTTACACATTACATATATATATTTACTTTATTACATGAAAATTTTAAATTTTAGTTGAAGATAATATGAAAATTATATAAAAATTTTTAATTTATTTTAATATAATTTTAAAAGTAATGTTTAAAAATTTTTATTTGTATAAGTTACATTATATATATATATATATTTATTTATTTTATTTATCATGTAAAATAAAGGATAATAAATTTTTTTGTTTCTAATCTCTGATTGATATATTTTTTTATATACCAAACTAATCTTTTTTTAACTTTTAATAGATTACTATTGATGTATATAATGTTCAAATATAATTACTTAAATAAATAAAATAAATATAATTTTAGAAAAATATGTACTACTAATATAAAAAAAAAAAAAATACAGTAGAAATACTATCTAATACGGCAACAGTGTCCGCAATGTTGACAATAAAATAAAATATATTAGAAATAAATCAGCATTACTAACAATACGAAGGCAATACTAACAATACAATGGCAATTCTAGTAATAAAATGTTGTATTGCCTAAAAATGACAATCACTGTACAGTTGATGGTTGACCCCTCGTGTTTTATTGTTTGTTTTATACTAAAAATCTTTATTTAGGATTTTTATTCGTGAATATGTGTAGATTATCCACATGTACATATTTTTAAAAAATAATTAGTTGCTTTTTTATTTTTTTATAATAATAATAACAAGAAATGATATAATAACGTTAGATATGATAGTAAATGATAATAAGTGAAATAATAACAAAAAAATATCATTAAAAAAAATAGAAAATATATATATTATATTAATAAATATTAAAAAGTTATGACCAATTTTGATATAATAATCAAAAAGTGTAAAAGTGTAAATTAAGTACCATTTTTATGATCAGGCTGGATCTTTGTGTTAAATAATATTATAATATTAAAAAGAAAATTTCAATGCCTATAACGGTCAGGTCTAGATCTTTGATGGCCAATCAATAATCTGCGCAAAAGCAATAATATATAACATAATTAATACATAGTACATAAATTAAATACGTTGTGCGCCGACACAATATTATAATATTTCGTAAGAATTTATGAAAAATATATTTATTTGGAACAAATAAGTCCTTTTTTCAGTTCAGTTTTTTTATATTTGTAAATATTTAGGAAGGAGGGGAGGCACAAAATCTTGCGCACCGGGCGCAAACTAGTTAGGTACTGTTTAAGAAAATTTGTGGAAATAAGCACCTCAATTCTTCAAACTCAAATTATTCTGCATGCAGATGTTTACATATTTAGTTTCTTAGATTTACTTGGAAATTTTTTATTAGAGTTATTTATGTACTGTAACTTATGTATTTTGTGCAGGAAAAGGATAAACCGAACAGCACGACAATGAATGGTTCACCAAGCAGTGCTGGAATGGGCGAGCAAATGGGTGTCAAAATCGAACCAGCGGAAGCTGAGTCGTTGTCCATGTCCGGAAGTAGCGGCATTCTTACCCCTATTAGTCCTTATTCCTCTATTAAGCCCATTAGTCCTGAACAAGAAGAACTGATAAATAGGCTCGTATCTTTTCAATGCGAATTTGAACAACCGAGCGAAGAAGATCTAAAAAGGATTACGGTATCATATCTCTACCTGATTTTACCTGTATCACAAATTATTTTGAATTATAATTATTCACGTACATCTTTTTAATATATGCAGAAAGAAAAAATATCTATTTAAATATGTGTTATTTTTTAAAATGTATTTTTTAAAATATTATTAAATTTGAAATTATTACAGTTCAAAAAGAATAGGAAATTGTTTTTTTTATTGATTTGGGGATCATCCGTTATATTATTAAAAAAAAAAAATTATTTTGCAAAAAATATATTATTTATTATATAATTGTTTCTTTTATATATACAATATATCTATATATATCTTTCAGAATCAACCAATGGAAGGCGAGTCTCCGAGTGATTATAGTTTCAGACACATCACAGAAATTACGATTTTGACCGTTCAATTGATCGTCGAGTTTTCGAAGAGATTACCCGGCTTTAACGAGTTGTTACGCGAGGATCAAATCACTCTGCTGAAGGCGTGCTCCAGTGAGGTGATGATGCTACGGATGGCAAGAAAGTACGACGTGCAAAGCGATAGCATCATTTTTGCTAACAATCAATCATACACACGTGACAGTTATAGCGTCGCCGGAATGGGCGACACGATTGAGGATCTCTTACGATTCTGCCGGCAAATGTACGCTATGAGGGTCAATAATGCCGAATATGCTTTGCTTACAGCTATTGTCATTTTTTCTGGTATGTATTAAATATATGTAAAAACAAGGCGTTTTATGTTAAATTTGCGTCAAAAATAAAAAAATGTTATTCTTGATTTAAATAACTCTTCTATGAATTGTTTTATGTTGTAATAATAGTGCATAGATTTTAACTTGTGTTACGAGATACATATTAACTTCACTCAATATATGTACAACAATTGACGGTACAGTGATTTATTGTAAATTTCTTCAAGTGTTTTATTTTTGTAAATGTAAAAGATACAAACTTTTTCGATTATCTTATAAATACCTTACAATCTCACCATACAAAAATAAAATTAGTGTCTCTACAAAAAAATTTAGATGATTTTGCAATCAATCATACAATCACTAGAGTTTAATTTATATTTCAAAGGTTCTAAATGTATTGACACTCTTATAACGTGAAGTATCAGTGATTTTAACTTTATTTTCAATAACCTTCATATTTTAATGAATGCCTCAGAGAAAAAAAGATTTGTTTTAACATGTAACATAATATTTTGCAGAAAGAGTGACGCCAAAAAGACCCTAAAAAGTGCCCCTTTTTTAGCAATCGAAATTCGGATTGATTATAGTGCCGAAAGTTAAGTTATGGTGAGATAAAAACAAGAAAAAAATTTCAAGTTGAGACGACAATTCCTTCTTGAGTAAATAGGGGGTCAAATATGTCAAATCGCGGCGTTTTCTTCTATCACCGGTATAAATATTTTCAAAAACAAATAGTCTCATGGGTATCACGTGTTTGAATTTAAATATTTTGTAAGGTGTGTGAGGAAGTTGTGTGTATACGTATGCGTGCTTACGTGTGTGTGCATCCATGTGTGCGTGCATGAGTGTGTAACATACGCATAATTATCCATAGTGAAGAAAATCTTCGGTACGGCCCTCTTGCCGTATTTTTACCTATTCCAGGTCCTTCCCAGATCTACAGAGTGAGTGAGTGAGTGCGTGCGTGCGTGCGTGCGTGCGTGCGTGCGTGCGTGCGTGCGCGTGCGTGCGTGTGTGTATTGTGTGTGTGTGTGTGTGTGCTGTGTGTGTGTGTGTGTTAATTCCTGCTCTTAGTATTATCCAGAATCAACGACGGGGACGTGGCAGTTGTCTGATTCCATCGGGGTGTTGGTTTATCGTGAGTAATCCCCTCGCCTCTCACGAGCGCGCGCGCGCGTGTGTGTGTGTGTGTGTGTGAAGAAAAGAATATTACTATACTTGTGAAAGTAGAGCAAGAACTGTTGGTTGTTGCAGTCACATTATGACAGTTGTTTGGTACCTTGGATATGGCCAGTACAACGGTGTATCGATTCCAAATCCAGAAATATGTGATGTTTCAATAACAATTAATAAGCGAAAGACTCATGAATAGTGAAGTTTCGTAAAAGTAAGAAAGGGTTTGGAGTCGGCATAAATACTGCGGGAGTGACGAACCGCGGGGTCCCAATCATTACTTTATACACATGAGCGAATTAACACACACCCACACACACACACACGCACGCACGCACACACACACATACACACACACACACACACACACAACAATTACCACACACACACACACGCACGCACGCACGCAAGCACACACACGCGCGCGCGCGCGCTCGTGAGAGGCGAGGGGATTACTCACGATAAACCAACACCCCGATGGAATCAGACAACTGCCACGTCCCCGTCGTTGATTCTGGATAATACTAAGAGCAGGAATTAACACACACACACAAGCACGCACGCACACATTACACACACACACTATCACGCGCGCGCGCACACACGCACGCACGCACGCACGCACGCACGCACGCACGCACGCACGCACTCACTCACTCACTCTGTAGATCTGGGAAGGACCTGGAATAGGTAAAAATACGGCAAGAGGGCCGTACCGAAGATTTTCTTCACTATGGATAATTATGCATATGTTACACACTCATGCACGCACACATGGATACACACACACGTAAGCACGCATACGTATGAAGGAATTCTCGTCTCAACTTGAAATTTTTTTCTTGTTTTTATCTCACCGTAACTTAACTTTTGGCACTATAATCAATCCGAATTTCGATTGCTAAAAAAGGGGCACATTTTGGCGTCACTCTTTGTAGAAAGCTCTTTATAAAAATTTTAATAGTTCAGTAGAAATCCCCATTTTGCAAATCTGTGGCCTAATTTTTTTAAATTACATTAAATTTTCTTTTATACACCTTTTCGATATTTACAAATGTATAATATTATTTTACAAAAAATAATATACATTTATTTAAAAAAAATGTTACATATCATATTAAAATATTTTTATTTTAAGTATGTATATCTATAGTTTCTCAAGTCTACACATTTACCTTGTATTTAAGGAATTTATTAATAACTTTTAATAAACAGGGATGATTAAAATTTTTTACATTTATAATAACCTTGAATAGAATTAAACATTACAAAAATGTTACAGATTTGATAAAAGACTAGATCTACGAAGATCATAACAATATCATGACAATATGTATCAAGTTAGATATAGATTTCCTTTCCTCTAGTTGCTATAGTTGCTTGTTAAAGATTAAAATCTAATTATTATTAATAATGTACCCTATATATGTAATAAAAGTAATGATAATATATAATAAAAGTAATGAATTATATAAATAGATAAAATTCGAATTTTGGATAAGGAGCTATAGATACAATTTTATTAATTATTAATTATTAACCCTTGGCTGGTAAGCTATTTTTTGGCACCTTTATATGGTAAACATGGGTCGTTCGCGTCCGACGCTTTAAAAAGTACTTGAAAGTGCTAAAAAAAATCTGAAAAAATTCATGGTGCTTCTTTAACTATCCTAGTATAAGGATCAATCGTTATATTGATGATTTATAAATTTGTTTAAACAATATATTTGTTTGAACAAATAAAAACGTGGAAAATGTACTGTTTTATTTAAAAAATCATAACTTTTGATCAAATTAATATTTTTAAAAATTTCAAAAAGGAAATTAAAGCTTAAGAATAGTACTTTCAAGAAAAAAATATTGCAAATATATACCAATTAAATAAATGCTTAAGTTTTCAACATGAAAATCGCGTTTTTTCGAAGTACGTAAAAAGGTATTATTTACAATAAAATAGACATAATTTCATTTTTTACTCAATTTTATTCATACAAATTATCATAGACATTGTCTATTTTTACCAAAAATAAGAAAAAATACAAAAATAAGAAAATACAAAAATTATAAGGTCATTATAAACAATCACGGCATGTAGAGACCTGTGCTCTTCGCATACAGGCTTATGGCACTTAACGCAACACATATTAGTTTTTTTGTCTTTCTTGACGTCACAAAAGGCGCAACGCTTTCATTTTTCCAATTTCTGGGGCCCAATGTACTTTACTCACCTTGTACTTTTGGCACCTTTAACTGGTAAACATGGGTCGTTCGTGCCTTTTCCAAATTTTGACTGGCTCATACAGAAGCTGTTCGCACAATAAAACATCGGCATTTGGGGAGCTAGTAGTATACTAGTATACAATTTTTTTCAGCATAATTTTGCCCCGCCCCTTACCCCCCTCCCAAGTTAGCAAAGGAAGAAAGTTTCGACAAGGCACGAACGACCCATGTTTACCAGCCGAGGGTTAATATTAAATTCTGTTTTTATCATTTATATGTTTTTTATTTAAGTCTAATAATTATTGCTTTGCAGAGAGACCCAATTTGTTGGAAAGCAGAAAAGTGGAGAAGCTTCAAGAGATTTATTTGAAGACATTAAAAGCATATGTGGATAATCGTCGTCGACCGAAGTCCTGTACGATCTTCGCTAAACTTCTATCAGTTCTAACCGAACTCAGAACCCTTGGCAATCAAAACAGTGAAATGTGCTTGAACCTGAAATTTAAGAACAAGAAGCTGCCACTTTTCCTCGCTGAAATCTGGGACGTGATGCCCTAGTTTTCCAGTTGCCGATCAACGGCAATTGCGCCGGTCGGCTGAATAAATCATTTGACGTCGCAGTAGCAGCAACAGCAACAACGGCGTCAATGGACGCACGGACGTGAAAAACGGCCTGCGTAATTCTTATACTAGTGCACCATTATGCCACTGCCTCAACATCGCAAATCAACATTTTGTATCAGTGCTGTTTTAGATTTATTTCAATCATTTGTTCTTTCTCTTGATCGACTCTCTCGAGATATACTATCCCTCGATCTTTATATTGTTTGTAAGGCAAGCATGAGACAAGCCGGACCCACACTTTTCGCGTGTGACTTGTGTGTTACGCACAGACAGAAAATTGTTATTCTTTATAGATTTAGATTATGTATATGATATTGTAAAAAAGAAAAGCTGGGAATTTGTGAAAATAATAAATGAGATAAAATACGTCTGAGAACGACGTGTTGGTGAAAATGCATATAATTAAACATTTAAAAGAGTCCAAGATCTGTATAATACCATGAACACGATAAGATTTAAAGAATTGAAGCTTTATGCTACCAAAGAGCCATAGCATATACTCGAGTATCTATACGATTCATAGAACTATCGATCTTCGTAGATCTAGCCTTCTATCAAATCTGTAACTTTTGTAATATTCATCTATTTAAGACTATTTACGAAACAGTCGCTCATTGAATCAATATCAATACTTTCTTTTGTTCACAATATCACAAATAGCATATTGCGATTAACCCTATGCGAATCGCGTGGGACCGGTTTGGAAACGAGGAAAAGGAAAGGCCTCGCACATTGGAGATATGCGCAGAGACATATATGCTCCAAAGGAAGGAGCAAGAAAAAAATAAGAATAAGAATATATCATTGTGAGAGAAAGGCAGTGGCGCGGCCCAGGCTGTGATATATAGAGAACAGAGATTGAAGATATATAAAGAAAGCTACCTTCAATTTACATATTTTATCGCTATATCCTCTACCTGGATACATCCTTACACATAATATGTAAATGTAATGTATTATATGATAAGGTATTGATATATTTGACGAGTGTGCGTTGTCACATTAGTCACTTTTGAGATAATTAAGCAAGTACAGTTACAGTTAGTAAGGGAGAGGGAAGGTAGAAAATTATATCTGAACAGGATGAGACTAAAAAAATCGTGATGAAGAATGATTTACGTTCGGCGATGCTGCTGATCGAGAATTAACAAGTTCGAAGATTAAAATCTGTAGTCATCAATAATACACCATTTTCCCAGATCTTGGCCGTAAAAGAGCGAAAAGGAACGAGGCCCACGTGGTATTCATTTTTTAGCAGTGTCATGAATGAAGCGCGAAAAAGAAAATAGATATGATATAACAATAGCATAGAGTCTATATCACTCATACACATACAACATAATATATCTTGCTAGTATGTACATTGTTTATACCAGAAAAAAGAAGAGAGAACGTAGAGCAAGCAAGCAAGCAAGCGCGTGTGTGTATGCGTATGTGTGTGTGTGTGTGTGTGTGTGTACGCATGTGTATGAAAAGGAGAAAGCGAGATAGAGGAGGGGGAGGGAGAGAGAAGGAGAGACTAGAGCGAAAATGAAACAAGTAAAGGAAAAATTTTTAATGATCCATACCGCAGCAGAATGGTCTTGAAATTGTGTATTAATATTTTATTAAACCACACATAAAAATGTACAGGGCGTCCCCAAAAAGGAGAAAGACTAAAGGATTGGATATTATTTTCACGAATATATATACACACACACACATATATATATATATATGTTTTTTTTTTTTAGATATACTGTGTATATAATATGTTATTTAAATTATTCTAAAACAGAAATTTTTATAATGTATTATTTTCTTACAGAATATGAAATATGGTGTTCATAAAAATAATAATACAGGAAGCAAAATAGAATGTTCATATGTTACTTATCTTTGTTATATATGTATATATACATATATATATATATATATATATATATATATATATATATATATATACATACATATATATATATATATATATATATATATATATATATATATATATATATCATAGAAATTTTTATTTAAAAATGTACATTTTTAATGAATAAAAAGGAAATGTATGGGACATCCTGCAAAAGTATGCGAGGAAAAATAATAATATTTATAATGAATATAACTGATCGTTTTGGGGGGGCAACTTGTAGAACTCTCCGAGTGAACTGTTTCCAAAACAAAAATATGGAAAAATATTTTTTTTTTTATTAAGAAATACAAATATATATTTAAGTGAATAGAGTAAACTAACTTTGAATTTGTTTACTGAATCGAAAATTGTACAGTGAAAAATCATAATAAGTTTGCTACTAAAAAAATAATATGAATATAATATAGTATGCTAGTATAGTACTATGTTATATATTAGTACAGTATGTTACTATACTAATACATTTACTATACATCGCATCTATATTAAATTTGTAATTATTATCTATTTTATTTGTATTGTTATTTGAAAAAAATTAAAATTAAGAGGATAATAACTTCCAAAAAAATTAAGACTATGAATACATGAATAATTTAAAATAATTTAAAAATTTCGAAATTGTTTGAACATTGTTGTCTACGTTGTCATTGTTATTTGTGCTACGATTTTCGAACAAAACAATTCAAAGTCGGCTTCCTCCATCCGTTAAACGATCGAAGATTAAATTTTATAAGATAGTTAAGAAATGAGGTACACATGATATGCTTAAGACGAATCGATCACCTTTCGTTTCAAATTGGCCGAAATATTGAGAGCAATTGAACGAGGGGAAATGAGGTTGCGATCGATCGATGATTTAGAAAAGCAGTAATATGAAAGCGACTTAGAATGAAAGCGATGAAACTTGTTGAATTGAATTAATTCTCGAGCGATTGCACTTTTAAGATAATAATTGGTCACAAAATGCTCTTATTTATATATATAAGATAATAAATCATCATTAAATCATTTTCTTTTGTCAAAGGGCCCCGCAGATCCTTATCCTGGGAAATCCTTTCAGCTAAGTTTTTTGAAAATTTGCTATATGATAGTTCTGAATGTACCAAGAGTGTCAATGGGCTCGAAGTCCGACATATTTATTTATATGTACACACACACACACACACACACTCGAGTATATGTGTACGCGCGCGCAAGCGCACACACAAATATATCCCCTTACTATGTTGCATGAAGTATGAAAACTCCACTTTAAGCTGCTGTAGCTCGGAAACTCGTCAGACTTCGGATCCATTGACACTTTTAATCTACAATTTGTGATCAAGACTTATCATATAACAAGTTTTCTAAAAATTTAGCTGAAAGCCATTTTCCGAATTCTGCGGAGTCCTTTGTGTAATGCTCTTGAAACATTTTTGTAATTTTAAATATTTTTATGATAGATGAATGTATCAAAAAAGTTAATTTAAACTATTTTTATCAAGATACTGAAGATATATTGATTAATACGACTATTACATGCTCCCGCTCGAGGTTTAAACAAATTCCCATAAGAACATGAGACTAGTTTGATAATCGATCGTAGATGAGTGAGATAGGATAGTGACCGAGTTCTAGTGCAAAGCCTTGTGCCTTCAGCAGCGGACATCGGCTCACTAACAAACAGAAACAAAAAAAAGAGGTACTTGAAATTTAACCGTCCGTTTTAATCTTTTAATGAAATAAAAAACAAATTTACTGATTAAAAGAGAACGTAAATAAAATCATATGAGTTTGTCGTGTTACTAGAATGATAAAAATAAAAGAGAAAGAGAAAAGAATAACAGAGAAAGAGGAGGTAGGTAGACAAACCAAGAAAAAAATAGAGAGACTGCGAAAGTGAATTAAGAGTGGATATAGTTGATAGAACATTTTAAAAAGAAGATGATTGATAAGAGTTAAAATAAAAGTTTATGAGAAAGATCCTTATAGTTCTCAGAATTCAATAACAATATGCTAACACAAGAAAATGTAGCCTCTAATCGTTAAAACTAAAGGACAAAGAATTCTTGGATTCCTACAGCTTTGAATTTTCAAACGCTGCATTCTTTAAATTACGAAGTGGTTGAATTTTTAAATTGTTGAATTTCAAGATTTTCAGATTCTTATTCTTAATTTCTTTAGTGATAAAATTCTTTGGTTCACCATTTGATGGATTTTTTAATTCTTTCCATTCTTATTTTCTAAATTAAAAATGAAGAGATTATATATATATCATTTTTAATTTTATTCTGCAGTAAATGTCTTGCTAATTGAACGAGAAAAACAGCATATATTCATGTAAAACACATATGCGCGCGCCCACGCACACACGCAGGTAACATACAGGGTGCTTAATAATATAATAAATGCCCAAAATACAATAGAAAAATTTTGTACCGTTTTACTATAATATAAAATAAATAGTGAGTTATTAAATTAATAAAGATCAGCATATGTTCGCGCGATTCGGTGAGAAGAAACGCAATGCTTATGGTTACCGTGAGCTGAGTTCCAGCGTCATTTGTGCATATCTGTTATTACATGGTGTCTATAATAAGATTTTAATACATAAAACTTAGGCTTTAAGCCAAATTGAACCACAGTCGATTATTCTTCTCACACTTTGACTTGGTATTGGTTAATTTCGACTTAAAGTTTAAATCTTACATCTTAAAATCTCATTGTAGACATCGTTATTACACAGCGCTTTTTCTCTCGCCGAATCATGCAAATGCAGATGTTTATTAATTAATATCTCATTATTTATTATCGTCGCAAAAAAAAACAATACAAGACTTTTCCATTTAGTTTAACCCGCTCTACCCATCTTTTGCGGGTGTTATACTTGTTAATAAACACCCCCTGTAAATCGTATGATAATATTGAAATTGCAATGATGTGTTAAATACTTATGTATTTTAACAGAAAATTGGAAATATATTGAAATAAAACTTAAATTTAAATTTAAACTGATTGTATCTATATTTCAACATTGCATAAATTAAATTATTTATTAAGTAATTATTTCTCTTATTTATCTATTTTTAAATATTGTAGAAAAATAATTTTTAATGTTAATTAATAATGTACGTAAGAATCCAGTCAATGCACCAGCAATGAATCTATAAATTGAAGAAATGATATTCCAAGAATTTTGTAAAATTTAGAATTAAAAATTGAACTTATCATGTGTTATCTTAATTACTGGTGAAGAAAAGACTATTTTTAAAAATTGAAATTGATTGAAAAGATTTGAAATTTCAATAATTTAAAAATTTGGATTAACAATTCTAGAACTTAATGGAAATGATTTGAAAATTCAACGGCCTATCAATTCAAAAAGTTCACGATCCAAGAATCCAGGAATTCATAATTACGACGTATTTTACATAATAACACGTGTATCTAATCTTACTACTTTACCTTCCTTAAACTTAGCAACGCTTGTAATAATACATGCTGCTTAGTCGCAAAAAAGGGTCGTTAAGGCTCCTATTCACTCACTGCAGCCATCTTTGATTGATGACGTCATAAGCAAGAAAATATATTGTGAAAATTCTTGCAATATATATTAAAATAAAAATGTTTTTCAATAAAATAACATTTGTAATCGATAAAATAGATTTGTAAAATATATCGAGAACTCCTCTTTTGGGTAATCAACAAATAACCTATATATGTTGAATTGAATTGTGCCTAAAATCGACGAAAACAAGCTGTTTGATAGCTGCTGAATTGAAATAAATAGTTATTTTAATGTATTAAATTATAACAAAGGAGTCTTCGGTATATTTTAACACAAAAATTATTTTGAATATAAAAACACTGCAACACTTAAACAAGAAACGCTGTACGTTGCAAGAATAATTTAGGTTTTTGATGTGTCAAAAAGCATATACGCATACATACATTCATATATTTTATGTCAATATATGCAATGAGATGTTTGTTTTCACCGTTTTTCAATTGAGTCGCAAATGTGGATTTGGCAATCGAGCCAGCAGGAGCCTTAGAAGTCACGATTATACGAAATAACATTTAACAAAAGCGAATTGAAAAAAATCGAAATGATACATAAGAAAGGACATGAAAAATGAACACGCAATTCTATGATCACTGCCAAGGACGTTCACCGTCTACGTCATTCTCGTCTTGTTGAGATGTCTTTTTCGAGATTTAAGAACTGCATTGTGACGGAAAAAAACAGAGCAAGTATAATAAGGAGAAACAATTAGACGCCTGTCGGGCGATTGTTCACAATACTGCCAAGTTAGAAATCGAGTTTGTGTTTTTTTTTTAAATACATTCATACATATGTACATGAATCTAGTTCACGAACGGGGGCACACACACACACACAACATTTAGTTACAGTTGGGCATTTTCATATCGCGTTTTCTATTCATTTATTTATATGTTAAGAAAATCGAAGATCTTAAGATATGTTTTCGAAAAACATTATTTGAACTCAAAATTAATTAATTCTATTATATTAATCTATAATTAATTAATTAATTATAGGTCTATTAGACTTGATACAAAAAAATAATGTAATTTTGTAAAAGAATTCCTAAAAAAGAATAATTTCAACAAAGATTGATAAATCAGTTTTTAAAAAAACAATATTTTTATTTCATTAAAATTATGTAACTTGATATATTGTAGTCTCAATTCTTCTGTTTTCCGATTTTGAGACTTCAAAAATGTTTGATATTTTGATATCCAAGAAATCTTAGGATCTTCATTTGAAATCCGATAAACTTTAATTGCGCTTTCCTTGCACTAAATTTAGGAAATGTCGTAAATCGGCTAGCTTCCAAGAATTGTGAAGACAATTTGTACGATTCAACACCAGCAATGCAAAAATGTCAGTGATTGCTTGTACAAAACTTACTGCTATTATTATTAACTGCAACAATTGCTATTATTGCTAATACTAGACTCTCACAGAATATGAATATCGCTGCATACTATTATTATAGATATTACTACTATTTTTGTTTTTACTATTATCATTGTTACTATTAAACTTCTATTCGCTAAAAATCTTCTATTTAAAAACATATATATATATATATATATATATATATAATTATTATAAGATATGCCATATATATGTTTTTTCTCTTCTATAATTTTTAATAATGAAAATAATAAGAATAAAAAAAAATAAAGATAATTTTCGTATCCGCATTTTTTTATAAAACACTTTGTAGAAAGATAAAAATAAAATTTTCTTGATTTGAAGAGTGATATAATTAAAATCATTGCTATATTATCATGCATATATTCTATATATATATATATCTATATATATATATATATATATACATATTTATACTGTAAAATATGATTATATATATAGAATATTGTACAATTTAATCGTAATTTTACTTTTTATTAAAAAAAAACAAAAGTTAGTTTTCTAATTATTTTTTAATTATGCTTATTATTTTCCAATGTATGAATATAAATTTTATACAAGAGAAAGAAAATATATATGAATATATTTTATATATAATTGTACATATTTATATATAGAAAAATAGTTTATCATACATTAACATTTATATTCATAAGAAGAATTCATTGATACAAGTACACGCACACATACATTGAAGATGAAACATGTAAACGCATAGATTTTTAATACCGTTGACTCATAATTCTGTAGATTCTTCCTTTGACATTGTAATTTCTCGACACTAAATTTATAATTTTTTAATATTTACTTTTATATATTTATGATGTATTAAAAATTCTCTCGCGCAATATCGTATATTTTTGGTATTGTAAATTCCTGCAGCGAAAAATCCGTATTCATAAACCATTGATATTACTTTTTCATTAGATTAAAAAATGTGTTTACTAACAAGCATCACTTTCTTATAAAAAAAAATTTGTTACACATTGTTACGAACGAAATGATATTGTAAGAAAAAAATTCTTTATAAACTTTCGCACGACTTCTATTTGCATTAGGTGCAATTTAATTTTAATCCATTTAGTGAAAAGTAAGGGAGAAATAAAATTCATTGCTTTGGTATGTGTAGCTTAAAAATAAGTATGAATTTATGATCAAATTATAAATTGGTGCTTTGGAATGTATTAGACTGAATTGTTGTTATATGTTTTAAGAACAGGCAAAGAATAATAAGGTTTTTGACCGAATCATTTAATAAACAAATATTATTTCTATTTAGAGCGTTTTGTACATGCATAGAAATGTACATATACCTGCGCGCGCGCGCACACACACCTGTTCTCCCACCCACTCGTCTACACCCCCCCCCCCACACACACACAAAATAATACGCGCGCATATGCAAAATAATATAAGTACATATATTAATATATGTATACATATCTAGCTCTATAAATGTGAATATACAGGGTGTTTCAATTCTAACTCAAGTATCTTAAATATTATCATTCTAGATAATAAAAAAAGATAAAAACTATAAAATTTTATGAAAGTTTCTAAGACACGTATTAATATTTTCATCATGCGTAGAGACATGAAGAAAATTTTTTAACTTTGTGTAACTAAACATATGATTTTTCTTATAGAATATAATTCCTCTAATTATTCTATAAAATTAAAAAGTATATTAAGATAAAATTATCATCAAATTAATAATTTATGAGATATTTTATACTTCATTGTGACATATATTTTGATATAAAATTTCTATATAGAATATTTAATATTAATATTTCAAATATTAATTTTCAGCAAATTTTAATTTAACTTATATATATACATATATATATATATATATATATATATATATATACATAGAATAAAATGAGATAAATTAATTAATATAAAAACACATAACTGTACTTGAAAAAAGTATAATATATATTGCATAATTTTTTTAAATACATGAAAACAGCTGTGTATTGTCTTTAAACTAAATGATTTATCTCATTTTTTTCCATAAAATATTAAAGTATTTTTGAAAAGTGAGAATTCAAGAATTAATATTTTTGCAAATATTTTATATTTTATATAAAAAAACATATGAAAATAAAGCATGAAATATCTTGTATTTGTTCGACGATAAGTTTAATATTTCTATATACGAAATTACTAAAAGAATCACATGATGTATAAGAAAAATTATATTCCATATAAAAAATTGGGTTTTTTAGTTAACTACTTTTGAAATCTTTTTCATATTTCCATATACAGTGTGTTCCGCGGTTTATGTGCCATAGCTTACAAAGAGATAGAAGGTACTAAACTGAGTCAAAAAGTCCTCTATCACTTTGCAATTTTCTCAATCGTTAACGAGTTATTAATTATTGAAATTCGCCGTATTAGCACGGCCTACCGCTGAATGCAAGCGCGCGGCGAGATGGAACCGCCTAGCGGTCGAGGCTGATATGCGCGCGGAGATTGTTTACTACAGGCGCACCGTATCGACATATGTATCTATTCTGTAAAAGAAATTGTCGAGAAGCGGCCGTAGCAAACGTAGCCGCCTGTAGTAAATAAGTCTCCGCGCGCCTAGTAACCGCTAGGCGCTTCCATCTCGCCACGCGCTTGCATTTGGCGATAAGCCATGTTAATACGGCAAATTTCAGTAATTAATAACTCGTTAACGATTGAGAAAATTGCAAAGTGATAGAGGACTTTTTGACTCAGTTTAGTGCCTTCTATCTTTTTGTAAGCTATGGCACATAAACCGCGGAACACCCTGTATAACGGAAGTATTGTCATTACGTTCCTCTCAAAACCGTAAAGTAGTTTTAATTTTTTTAATTTAAATAATTTAAGATTAGCAAAGATATTTAAGATGAGAGTTAGATGAAACACTATGTGTAAATGTGCGCGCATGTATAAAATTGTGTATGTGTGCGAACAAGTATAATAATACACAAACAAATATAATATATATATATACGCATATACACGTAAGGATGTACGAAGACAATATATGTATATACACATACTACATATTACAAACTACATTTCTACTACATACTACACTATTATGCTACTGGATCTCCCATTACTACTACAATGTTACTACTATTAGTACTATTGTTACTACTACTACTACTACTACTATTATTGCTACTACTACTACTATTACCACCACTACTACCACTATTACCAGCTATCTACTACTACTACTACTACTATCGACTACTACCGCTACTATCGTCTACTACTACTACTACTACTACTACTACCGCTACCACTACTACTACCAATCGTGTTACGCCTCCTTTTTATTTTACTGCTACTGTTACTGCTACTGCTACTGCCATTGCTACTACTGCTACTGCTGCTGCTACTGCTACTACTTCTACTACTACTACTACTACTACTACTACTGTTATTGCTACTACTGCTGCTGCTGCTGCTTCTACTACTATTTCTTCAACTCCTACTCTTCTACTACTACTATACTACTACTACTACCAGTACTACTAGTACTACTAGTACAATTATTCCTACATACATCTGTATTTTTAAGATGTACACATACATACATACGTGCGCGCACGCAAGCATGTATAGACTGAATTGTAAAATGACACGCGTCACATACAAAAAACGATGCAATGCTCGGCGGACATTTGAACATTTGTTTAAATGAGTAAAAAAATGAGATACGTATAGTAGTGAGTTATGAATAATGTATATACATAATTCCAATCAGAAGGAAAAAAACTTGAAGAATGTAAAAAGACAGAACGTAAAACTTATTAAAATTGAAAATCATAGGATCTATTATACAGATTCTAACATTTAAGAATACAAGGATCCAAAGATTTGAAACTTTAGTTACCTAGTACTGAACCGAAAGTATTAGATATTCTAACAACCTAGAAGTTCATGGATTTAATAAGTTGACAAACTTAAAAAAATAACAGACATTTATATCTGAATTTCAGAAACACGAAACTTTTAAGAATTACAAAATTCATGAACTCTACATAAACTCTAGGAATTCTAAACACAAAAATATAAAATTTCCTTATTTATGAATATTCAAATTTTAGGATCCAAGTATTCACACATACCTTCTCCATTATAGATACGCAACGATGCATATGTACATCAATTATATTGTATTTTAATGATTGCTAATTAATAATCTACAATAATCTTAACAATCATTAACTAAAAGCGATTTAGTTGTGATTATGAATATCATTAACTAAATTTTAAGCACATAACAGTGGAATGATCTGACTGAAAAAAGAGACGTAGTAATATTGTGTGAATGGTTGTGTGAGTCAAAGAAAAAGAAATAGAGGAACGAAATATGAAGAAAATACAAAAATTATAATTAAGTAACAGAAAAATAAAAATTGGACAAAAACTACGACATGTTTGCCATTTAATTCAGTGTGTATTTTTTTCAGAAAATAAAATAACGCATATTGTGCTCTTCATGATATAGTTTTGGAGTAAAATATAATTAAACTGAATTACAAATGCTACACCGAGCTTTAATAACAATAAATCCTCTTTGTACCATACATTTTATAGGTTTTGAAATGTGTACAGTGACTTATTGAAACTTGATGAAACCATTGCTGAGATCGTTGATTATTATTACGAATTCTTTTTGAACAAAGATATATCTGTAACATAATCGTAAGTATCTGTAACAAAATCAGATATTTACTTCTTTATATATTATGTTGATATTGAAATACTATTTCCGTCGATTATTTTTTTTTCCATCAATCAGTCATACATAGTAAATTTGAGCAGTTTCATAAATCACAATATGTTGTGATATTGATTAAATGTTACAAATTTTTCACTTCTATTTAGAAATTTCTTTGCCACATGTATTTTTATTTCTCATATATTCCCCAGTGATTTCTAATCTTACATATTTACATATTACAGATTTTTTAAATCTATACCACAAATTGTCAAGCATTTTTAGCGAATTTATACATTCATTACATATATGTAAGAAATATTATTATACTCTCATGTATAAAATACAACGAAAATTAGTAGGTTTATTTACATTTGTTTTTAGTGTGACCTTGAGTACGGTTATAACAAATATTGAAAATGTCCATTCGTCTACAATGATTAATCTTAAATTGATCCTTGTGTAATACAGACAATATTTGTACAACTCCTGAAAAAAGTTTCTGCACCAATGTTCATACATAATAACATTTTTTCATCCTTTAGGTACGAGGAATATCTTTCTAAATTTTGGCCGTATTTTTTCAGAATGTCCTGTATATGATAACGTAATAAAATTCTTTACTATGTATGCGATAAATTTCGTTTTGAATTTTTACCAAATTATCATAAAATTGATTATTAGAATTTTAATTTTAGCAAGGGAAAACGAAAAAGTTTTACTGTTTTATACTGATTAAACTTCTGATAACTTTTCATATTTTTATATTATTTTTTAATCAAAATGTTAATTTTTACAAATTGCAGTTATAATTTAAGAATAAGTATCAATTATCAATTATAGTTAACTCCAAAAATATGAAAAATTTTGTAAATTAATTTGAAATTTTACACCAGATATTATATAGTAAAATTATTCAAATATAATAGAATTTTGAATTTTTACTATTGCTTTCTTCCTGTTATATATCCTTTATTTTTACTCATACAAATTATATTTTTTTGCTAATATTCTGTTCTTTATTTATTATTCCAGAGAATTGTGTGAATTGTTAATCGAAATAATGAAGGGATTAGCGATTTGTTCCGGATAGTAATTTTCAAATAATAAAAAATTTAGAACTCTCTTGATTTCATGAATATTATTCCACTTATTAATATGTATTGGCAAATTCAGCAGATGTACTGATTCTGTTCTAGAGTTGTAAAGACGTTTAAGTGCAAGAGGTGTAATACATTATAAGCATTTGGGGCCGATGAAATATGTAATTATATCCTGCAATATACAGGGTGTCCCAGACTTCGCGCACCATAGGTAAATGGTGAGATTCCTGAGATCATTTCGAGACGAAAATTCTAATACCAAAATAGCGAGGGTGCTATAGTTTTTAAATGAGAAGGATTTATAGTTGACTAATCAAGTCATCCGAAATTCGCGCGCTCAGGCATGGCACACTGTATAGTAGTGAAGGTATTTTCAAGCCCCAATTCTATTCTCGAAATTGATAATTTTGCATACGTTTTTGTTCCTTATTTTATTGTATTTTATTGTATTTATGTTATAATTATGATAATTCATGTTATAATTATGATAATTAATTAATAGTAAAATATGTCAGTATTGACTTTGGAACATGAACTGTCAAAGCTATCACATGAAGTGTATCGTAAATAAGTGACAATTTCACATGACAAAATGTATAAAATTAATATCAATAAATAATTTTTTATTTACGGCTGCTACGGCTATAAAGTTCTCATTTGTAAAATAATCTCTTAAAAAATTTATGTAAATATTCCCTGTTAGCCTTATAAGCATTTCAAAAGGACCAATCTGAAATTTAATATCACTATTGTACATACGCATCGAACTGTCAAAGCTGTCACATGAAGTGTATCGCAAATAAGTGACAATTTCACATGACAAAAATGTAAAATATGTTATATGTTATATTCACGCGTAGCAAGACGAGCGTTTTTCCCAAATTCACCGTAAATTATTAACATGTCACAATATTCTGCTGACGTGTAATCCATGTTGAGGAATAATGATTATTTTATGTTTCCGTGAGATTATTTTGTTTTTTTTTTGTTTTGTTTATTATCACCAGATTAAAAAAAACATAATGTTTATAAGACTAACAGGGAATATTTACATAAATTTTTTAAGAGATCATTTTACAAATGAGAATTTTATACCCGTAGCAGTCGTAAATAAAAAATTATTCATTTGATATTAATTTTACATTTTTGTCATGTGAAATTGTCACTTATTTGCGATACACTTCATGTGACAGCTTTGACAGTTCGATGCGTATGTACAATAGTGATATTAAATTTCAGATTGGTCCTTTTGAAATGCTTATAAGGCTAACAGGGAATATTTACATAAATTTTTTAAGAGATTATTTTACAAATGAGAACTTTATAGCCGTAGCAGCCGTAAATAAAAAATTATTCATTGATATTAATTTTATACATTTTGTCATGTGAAATTGTCACTTATTTACGATACACTTCATGTGACAGCTTTGACAGTTCGTGTTCCAAAGTCAATACTGACATATTTTACTATTAATTAATTATCATAATTATAACATGAATTATCATAATTATAACATAAATACAATAAAATACAATAAAATAAGAAACAAAAACGTATGCAAAATTATCAATTTCGAGAATGGAATTGGGGCTTGAAAACACCTTCACTACTGTACAGTGTACGTACCATGCCTGAGCGCGCGAATTTCGGACGACTTGATTAGTCAACTATAAACCCTTCTCATTTAAAAACTATAGCATCCTCGCTATTTTGGTATTAGAATTTTCGTCCCGAAATGATCTTAGGAATCTCACCATTTACCTATGGTGTGCGAAGTCTGGGACACCCTGTATATCTGGATTATCTTAATAAAGAACAGAATATAAATAGAGTAAAAAAATATAATTTGTAAAATATAAGATAACAGGAAGAAAACAATAGTAAAAATTTAAAAATTCTATTGTATCTGAATAGTTCTAATATTTAATAAAATTACAAATTTAGTTTACAAAGTTTCTCATATTCTTTTAAGTCAACTATAATTGATAATACTTATTCTTAAATCATAACTATTTGTAAAAATTGATATTTTAATTAAAAAATATTCTGTAATAATTTTTCACAAAAATATGAAAAGTTATTACAGAAGTTTAATTAGTGAAACTTTTTTGTTTCCTGTTGCTAATTAAAATTCTGTAATAATTAATCTATTTTATACAAAAATTTGGTAAAAATTCAACAAAAGAAGGGGAGCCAATAAGGTTGATTTTTTGGTCAGAGCGTCGCACTTTTTTGATTGCATGATATTTGTATAGGTCGAGAGCTTTTCAAAACACCCTATGAAAAGCTTTTTACATTGTGAAAAGTGAAAGTTATAAATCTCCAAAGTTTAAGAAACATAAGCATGTAGGAAGCATCAGAATTATCAAGATTATCTGATTTATGATTTTTTGTGCTAAATAGACTGCCTTAATTGTATGTGTGCGCGCGCGCGCGTGTGTATGTGTGTGTGTGTGTGTGTGTCCTTATCCGGATAGAGTTTGACGCAAGACGCGTTTTCATTCTTTATAGCAGCCGGCCGACTCCTATCATCTTACAATGGGGAGGTCTCTTCTCGTTGTGCGCTTCTACTCGCACGGATTGGCCGATCTTTTAAATTAATTTCTCGTTAATTATTACAAAAATAACAAAATGGTAAAGGACTTTTCTACTTGATTTCATCTATTCTACTTGCACACAAAAGCTTCGGTGTTAGCTACCGGACACCTTATATAATAGTATTAGGTATATTTTAAAAGGCAAAAGTTTTAATCTCTCTCCTTCTTTCAGACTAATGTAATTATTTAGAATTCAAAATTTTTTTCTACGTTTTTGTATATTTGTAAGGTTAGTATTGAACTTTACAAAACGTCATTTCTTATAATTCAGTGTACAAAACCTTCAAAATAATATTGAACGTAATAAGTGATGAAAAATGATATATTTGACATTTACTACGTTTACACGACCCGATTTAACACCGAAGTTACAACCATGGAGGATAGAGATAAGAAGGCAACACTCTTATGGGCGTTTTTGAAAAAACGCGACCAAAACATGGACCTATAATATATGGACTGCTCATTCTCTATCTTACATACGGAATTTCGTGTCTCCGCCAGAACTGAGAAAGATGCAAGATAACTTCATAGTGTGACAGTTCCCCTCCGAGAATGCGCACAATGTCTGCGCCATGATAAAACAGGAAAATAGTGGCAGTAGTAAGTGCCAATAATAACTCCGACATTCAACATGTGCGTGAGTTATTTGTTGATGCGAGCGGTATTAAGGGGTAACGCCACTCTAGAATTTTCAAAAAATCGATTTTTTTTTTTTTCGTTTAAATGATGCCTTATGCTCATTTCTACCAATGTAGATTAACTCTAATCTCGGTTTAACTCACGCTTTATCTTTTTCTAATTTTTTAACTAGAAAAAGATAAAGCATAAGTTAAATCGAGATTAGAGTTAATCTACATTGGTGGAAATGGGCATTAGAGTCTTAAAAATAATGTACACTTGGTCCCGTAGCGCGGAAGAAATTTTAAGTACCTGTTTTTAAACCGAAATTGCCGCTCTATGGCACGTCGATCAATAGTAACTTAAAACTTTAAACGCGTTTTTCTCGAAACAACGTTTTTCAAGTTGGCCGGAAACATAACTCGAAAAGTTTTTGACCGATTCATTTCAAATTTGCACAGTAGCATCGTTATTAGATTCTGCAGGGACTGACGTAGGGGTTTTTTGATATTTTGTCAACTTCTTTTGTTATAAATAATTTACGGTGAAATTTTTTACCGAAAAATGGACTTTTTTTTTCAAATAAGCACTACTTATTCAAAATTCAATATTTTCAAAATCCCCTACGTCAGTCTCTAGCCAATTATATATAGTTTTTAAAAAATTTTGGTTTTTTGTTCTAGATTAAAAATTGTGGGAGTAACCTTTCCGGCCGTGAAGCCTTTTCGGCGAAAAGAGGCCTCGAGTTTTTTATAATATAGCCGCCATTTTGCTTCTAAATATTAATAAACAAATTTTTTTATATACTTCGAAACATGTATAATAAACTCCTATAAATAGATTTCTCATTTTCTTTATTGCATCTCCGTTAAAAATTATCAAAGAAACGTCTTTTTTTCGAGCTCTAGAGTGGCGTTACCCCTTAACCAATACCGCAATTATATTTTTATTATAAAGTGCAGTTGAATCGAATTGAAAATGTGTTTCTGTAGTCAGGAATAAAGATCCTTCCCAGCAAACACAATGTTATGTAGAATAGACTTGATTCTTCAAAAAACAACAAGACGATGCACCGATCAATCCTCCAAGATGCTATGCATAGCAATGCTTGAGTCAATTCACGATCCGTAAAACCACGAGGTGACTAGGAAACGGCATGGAAATCACTCATGTCATAATCGCGACGCGAACGTAATATCAGGATAACGAGGAGGCAAAGGTAACGGATACTCTGTGGATACTTGCACGTTCGATATATTTCACGGAAAGGCTACAAGTAATAACAATGGAAATTATAACCCTCGAAGATACACAACTCGTATGCCGGTAAAGGCCATCACACATAAAATTACTTAAGGACGTAAGACGTAATCGTAAAGAAATTAACCAATCAGCATTAAGTATCCAATTGCCGTAACTGGAATACTCAATGCTGATTGGTCAATTTCCTTACGGTTACGTCTTACGTCCTTAAGTATTTTTGTGTGTGATGGCCTTAAGTGCAAGACTGACTCTCTTTTCCCCTTCTCTCGCCACACTTCCACCGGTAACAATCGCCTCGACCAATCACACATAAAATAAAGCGCGCCAGAAACGATTGCACTTATGGAATAAAGCATTGACCAATCACGCGTTAGGCGTGTTTCTAGGGACTAGGCGTGACAACGCAAAGACTAGATGTCTTAACTCTAAAATATCTTACAGTTAAGGCCATCACACACAAAAATACTTAAGGACGTAAGACGTAACCGTAAGGAAATTGACCAATCAGCATTGAGTATTCCAGTTACGGCTGTTACGTCCCGCGGTTCGATATGAAATGAAATAAGACAAAATAAGATGAATTTTATGTTAAAAGTAATCGCGAGTAATGAGTCTCAAATTAAAGCCAATTGAATTGATCCGCGGTTCGTAATATTTTCCTTCGCAGGTACTACCTCAGTGTACCTGCGGAGGTGCTCTCCTTTATTGATTTTCGATCAACCTGCTTACACAGGCTTTATCGGGGATTGGCGAGAGCTGTCGTCACAGAGAGGTTAAGTGAAAGAATAAAGTTAGTTGAAGTGAATAAATTAATTACTCTTTGTTGGTCCGGCCTGACCATCTATTTGAAATAAAGCGAAAGGAAATAACTTGAAAATAACTGATTTATGGCAATTCGAAAACTCAAGAGTACATAGTTAAATAAGGATATAGCAGTTTCAACAAAATTACATGGAATATTCAAATTAAAGACATCAGTGTAAAATGTTCAATGGACATATGAAACATTCAATCGATAACAAATAAACACATGAAATATTTGATTCAATAAAAGGGTTTACAATAATAAGTGACACAGGGTAGTTATTAAATATTTTATTTCTTCAGGCAGAGACAAGTTGCTAGAGCAAAAGTAAAAGAGAAAACGAGAGATACTAATAGAAATAAAATAATCAAATAAAACAAATGAACAGTTATAGTAATAAGGGAAAACTTTTGTTGGAAGTAGTAATACATGAATTTAAATGTTGATTTAATTATTTAGAAAGTTCAATTATAATGATAAAAAAAATCATTCAAGATAATTCCAATATTTACCATTACAAGGGAAAACGGAGCCACGGCCCTCAACCTAGCTCTGCTAGAGTTTTGGAATCCGTGGCCAAAGGAAAAATCAGGAAGGAAAAACAACGGCCCTCAACCTAGCTCTGCTAGAGTTTTTGGTACTCGCTGATTTCCGGAAGGGTGTTAGATCCGTGGTCCTCAACCTAGCTCTGCTAGAGCTTTAGATTCACGTCAAAAAAGGGGGTTAGTAGACCGTAAAGATTCAAGCGGAAAAAAATAAAAATTGTTACTAGTAATATTTTAAAACTCAATGGAGGTAATAAAAAAAAATTAATGTATAAATTCTTTTGAAAGAAAAAAAAGGAATTTAAATCTAGCAACTTGTTTTATTCTCCTGCCTCTTTTCAGCTGTAAGAACAATTATTATTAAAGGAATTTGGGTAGGGGTAAAGATAATAATTATAAAATAATTTCTTGACGTGAATTAATTACTGCAAATGTAAATATAAAATCTCGATTGTCTGAATTCTCAATTAAATGACACATGAATTAATTATTGTTATAAGGTTTTTGTCTTGTTTCACGAGGTAAATAGTATTTAACTTGAAATCAACGTAGAATGTTAATAACCGTAATTTAATGTAATTGGGAAATCGAAATGTTAAATATAATTTGGTAGAACAATCTCTATTTCAACTAAAGTTACATAAGATACATAAGTGTACAAATTTAAAATTATTATTCAAAGTCTCTATATGAATATAATTATAATTCACGCCATGAGCATAGGTTTAAATTTCGATATACAATAAAATATCAAAACGCATAATGATTAAATTTTTTAATAAGTTACTGAACATGTATGAACATTCGAAAATCTACTTTAATTTATGACAGAGTCAGATGTTTTCATATAAATTCAAGGTTAATACAAACGGTAATTGAAACGTATTTTAAGGCATATGGATATATATATATATATATATATATATATATTTTTAACAAAATTGCAGAAGCAAAGCTATCAATAATTCATAAATAATTCATAGATGTTCCGTATCAGAACTCTTAATGTTAAGTAACAATTGTAGAGATTACAAAATTTCAAGTGTTCAAGTATACTTCCTGATAATTGTCACAATAATTAATTGAGTTAATAGTAAAGAGTGTACAGTGACTCTCTGAATATGGTTCCGCGGTTGTAATTTAATAAAATTTATGAATTAGAATTTCTTGATGAATATAAGTAGTCTAGCTATACAGCCTTAAGACATAAATATACAAAACCTCATTAATATGGTTTATAGTTGAACACTTATAAGAAGGCACGAGATATAAGTAGGATCGGCCGTTTTGATTAACGCTGGCGCGCTTAGGATCCAATAATTATGATTTCGAAAAATTTTATGTAAATGCTAGAGACATGGTTATATAAGGTATAAGGTATAAGATTTAATGAAAATTTTAAATTGAATAAAATTGACTTGTTGAATAGCGTAATCAAGTTTAGTTATTAATAATGAAAAGAGAATTGATAAGGTTTATGGATAATAGAACTTGTGAATAAGTGACATAATAGTGACAAGATCAAGTGTCACGAAATGGCAGATTTAACAATGTCTCGGTTCGGCCGTTATAACTAACGAACGATGTGTACAAAATAAAGAATAATGGACTTACAGTGGTTGCTTTACGATAACTCTTATACCAAAATATGTCACGTTTAATTTCTGGCTGACTCCTCTCGTGACAATATTCCTTCGTATCTTGGATCGGATTGACTGTTTCGTATGGAATCCTCAGCAAATCCGAAATAATAATTTCCTTCCCTTCACTTTTCCTTTCGTACGAC